>NWSH02000519.1:5058564-5109112 GCA_002382865.2 Heliothis virescens
AGCGCCGCCTGCTGCCGCCGCAGCGCCGCCGCGCCGCCCGCGCGCAGCGGGTCCACCTCGCACTCCGCGCTCGCCGCCGCGCCCACCGCCTCGCACAGCGTGTCCTGCAACGTACACAAGCCTGAGTATACAGAACGGCCTTTAAGGTACAGCAGAGTATACTAACACGCGGCTAGCATCAGGTACACGCAGATGAACAGTGAAATGAGAGGCACAACACTGACTACAAATTGATCAGGTTCGTGCTGTCCATTGGAGACGGCACCGTACATTCTCATACTCTTTAGCCAATCGCTGAAAGACGTGCTTCGGAAATAAACCAGGAACAAACCTGTAGATACTGATCTCCGACGAGCTTGAGATATGCCTCCATGCTCTTGGTGGCGAGCGAGTTCCCGCGGAAGGTGAGCGAGTGGTCGCCGGTGCGGCGCACGTCCAGCGCCACCACGTCCGCCAGGTAGCGCGGCGCCAGCCCCGCGCCAGCCATGCACAGCACCAGCGCACATCCGATGTCTTCCTTGGCTTTCACACCTGGGGAAAAGAAAAGTGATGCCTTATTAAGGAGGAATTTCAGGTATGATAATAAGTGTAAATTAAGAAAAGGTGATCTTTTTGAAGATTATTTTTTTCAGCATACCTTTCAATCTGTATTAATATCGTTACAAAGCAGACAAAAAGCAAAAAAAATTTGTTCAACTCAAGAGCTATGCTAACAGATAAAATGCAAAGTTGGGCCAGTCTGAAGTCAACCTACTGTAAATTGACCATTTACACACATTCAGCGTTCAACATACATAAAAAACCTTTCTGAACCATCCTTACCTCACAAAAGCTTTTTACTGACAATTTAGTAAATTACGACTCGCTACCTATAAATTTTCTTAATACATAGAAATTTTCTACTAACCAATAACAGGCTCCAAATATTCGCACAGCCGTCTATAATTCCTCTTGAGATAATCCAGGAACCTGGCGTAATGATCAATGGGCAGCACATCGACGCTCTGGTAGCGGCACTTGATGCGCAGCGCCGGCGCCGGCGCGGCGGGGGACTGCGGCTTGTCGGTCTCCGTCAGCGGGTACCATCGCTCGTTGAGGTATCTTGAGGATACGTCGTCGACCGGGATTCGGACTGTACCTGGAATTTGATAAGTGGTTTAACATTTATGAGGATAATTGAGACTGTTGAATGCGTTGAAGAATACCCTAAATTAGATATTCAATCTGAACCTAAGTTAGCATCTGTTTTAAATATGCCAACTATTCTCCGGGGTTCCAGCCGCGTCTCGATGGAACCACTTCTCGCATCCAGATAAAAAGTCAAGACAGACAAAATTTCTTACACATTTATACTATTAGTAAGACTTTCCCTCAATACCGAGTGGCACGTCAAATAAGAGCTATCTATTATTTTAAACGTGCAATAAAACTGAAATCAAAGACACCAACGGTACCAATAGAATCCGTTTTTGCCCCGTGAGAATTGGAAGGTTGAAAGGTCATACAAATTAAGACCTCAAATGTAACAATGTAACCGACTATGCGTCATTCAAATTAGTTTCGAATCACTAATGGAAATCTGACGAATCACTATGTTTAAGCAGATTTCTGAGAAAATGTTGAAAAACACAAAGGAATTACTTCTTAACATTGATTACAGATAACTGTAACAGAGTCAGCAAGTCATGCCTTGCCGGAACTAAAATAGTAATTATTTGAGAAAACTTCGGGAATTATGGACTCAGAAAAATCAAAGGCACAGAGAATGTGCCTTTGATTTTTAAATTGCAATAGAATTATTCTTCTACAAAAGAAAATTAATGACATTTTCAAAGAATACATTCAAAAACTGGTAATTTTAAGTCGTCAAACAACCAATCAAAACGTAGGATATAATTACTTGTAGAGGTTTATCTCACGAAAGCGGGTGAGCTATAACTGTGTATGACTCGGTAACTCCACTACAGATCGCTCCTGGGCTTAGACATACAAAGTCCATGTGCATGAGTATTTACACAAATTAGAATACCCTTACTACTTTCGTGACAAAATGATGATGAATGATACTGACCAACAAGCGCATGTTTATCTCTCTTCCTAGACCTCCGCTCCGGTTCTCTATACACGTTGACGTGTATGGCGCGGACCGCGGGCAGGTTGGCGAACTCGTACACCTCGCCCCAGAAGCAGAGCTCCGTCTTCAGCTTCGATGATGATCTGGAATAACAGAAAGGGAACTTTAGTTACTAATAAACAAATTGAATAAGGCTCTGAATATCAAAGAAAATTATGAGATTGTCTTTTATGAGTATGCAGGGTGTAGTTCCATCAAGACACGAGTAAAGATATTTCATGACGAGTGACTGGGAGATGTATGGTCACGGTCACAAAGGTATTTTATTATTATCAAGGCGTTTTATGAAATATGCGTATCGCACAGCTAAACGATTTTCACGCTGTGTGATACTTTGAGTAGGTAAATGAAGACGGTTGATCACGCAAGATTTGTTCCCAAAAGGTAAGTAAGATGATAACTATTTATGAAGCTATTGAATTTTATTTGTTTTGAGTGTCAGTTTCAGCTGCTGTGCTTGAGATAATTAGTGCAATGTAAATACACAGTGGCGTTTTGTAAGGTTCTCCATACTTATTGTTAAATATTGTGTCCAAACAAATAAAAAGGTTGTATATACATACATATTTATAGGTTTTAATAAAATAATCTGAATTGCAAGAAGTTAACTCTCTGAGGAGACCAGCATTACTTTTTCAAACAAATTAAACCTATTCATAATGAATAGGTCTCAAACTCTAAGTTATAATTACCTAGCATATAGCGTATCGTCGAGCAGGATCTCGCAGTAGTATCTTTTCTTGGGCGGTATAGCCTTGGCCTCCAACAGCCACAGCTTGACGGTCCGCTCACATCGGCGCGTGCGCAATTCATCCGGCCGCGCTGCTTGCCGCAAGCTTACGAAAACAAAGACACACATTATTAAGAACAATTTTGATACATGAAAAGACAAAGGCTGATAGAACTGGATGACGCAGTAATATCGGAGTTTTTCAAAAAAGATGTTCGTTGGTTCAGATGACTGCAGGTCACCTTACCCGAATCTATAAAATTTTAGCAATCGAACAATAACCTTCCATTATTGTGATAAAATTGAAAGTCTATTAAAGAAATTTGATAGACTAGGTAGGTAAGGTAGGCTAGGTAAGGTAGGTTGATGTGCACATAGCTAAGTCTACGTTAAGCTAAGTTAAGCAAAAGTTAAGCACATAGTTAAGCTAAGTCTACACATAGCTAAGTTTCCTTCGTCTGGGATACAAATACAGCGACAGATAATAATACCTTTAGACAAGAAGAATGTAGATACTAGAAACTATCATGAAACAGTCAGTATTCTATCATTCTAATAACGTACAACTTAACTTAATAAGGAAACTAAATAAATCTCGTACAGTAAGTTGTAAACATCAGGTCTATTTAAATAAAGATGCCAGCAAACCAATAATGTTACCAGTCGTAAAATCTTTATTAGATGTTTGAACGTCGACGACATATTTAAGATAACAACCTCTAGATCACTTTCAAATGAGTTTAAAAGTTTATGCATCGCAACTATGTACACATCTATTAAGTTAGTACAAAGTCTTATAGATATCAACTCTAAAGTTAAACTTTACTTCAATAAACGGCCGAAGCAAGGCGTGGTTGCGTCGTCTAATTAACTTTTGGTATCATTATAATTAAAGCCTTTGGAATTTTTGGCTTTATTACATAAAGATTGGCTTATTTCTGTCATTATTCAATATTCTGCATCAATGTTGTCAAGTTTTGTATACAGAAGATTACAGAATTAATCTGTATTTAGTATACAAAAATAATTACCTGTATTAATTTCTTACTACACACAGAAACTCCTTCGCAGAATCTGCATGGCATTACTTAGCTTCGTAGAAAGTACGTTTATTGGAACTTCATATTGATTGATAACGACATCGACCTAATTAAAGTATAGGGAGCAGTTTTATACAATCGACCCGATATGATGTAAGATTGTGATACAATACCTATTAGGGTTACGAGACACCGTCATGAAAACTGTCTAGAGAGTTAGCATACGGTGTTAATGTGATCTACATCTACATATTTTATAAAATAAAAAATGTTTTACGCTGACTTTCAGTGGTCTGATCATTTATGATTATTTAATGGAAGCTAGGAATTCAATAAGCTACTTTTACAAAAATATTAATTCAGTCTTAAAGAAATAAGTAGTTTTATTAAAACCCAGTTTCTCTTTAACCACTATCGTTCATAGGTTTTCAGGTTTTTTTCCTTAGCCTACATTGTCTCACTGCTGGGCAAAGGCCTCCCCCAAAAGTCTTCCATTCTTCTGTATCTGAAGCGCGCTGCGGCCATTCAGACTGATTTTCAGTTATGTAACATGTTCTTATAACACTGATAGATATTATGAATCTCCATGTATTTTATACATACCTGTATATCCAGCGGTCCCGCTCCTTCCGCGAGGCACAGGCGAAGTAGCGCGGTGCTCGGCTCTCAGCGCTGAGCGCGAAGCAATGTGGCCTGCCCAGGACTGAAGAGTGGAGAGAACGGATTTCTACCTGAAAACATTGAATATAAAGGTTAATATTATGACAGGATTTTATATACTTAAAATTAGTTCTCATATCCTCCTGCTTAATAACTTAGTTAAGTAGAAAGACATTTTAAATCCACTTATTTAGCAGTAAATAAGCTGATGTAATGTTGGTAAAGGCTATTTTGCAATCAAGCCTGAACCATGATGAGAAAATTCAAAGAAAAGAGCGAGAAGTTTGAACTGTACTTTCTATCTGTATTCTGGCAAACATTATAGAGCTCTCTCAAATAGCTTAGCATAGTTTCAGTGTTAAACTTATCTCTAAATTCTAAATATTAGAGCGAATTCACAAAGCTTGCAAGTGCTTTGAGCTGAAACTACGGCTGGTATGCTATTAACTAACGAAGTACGGTTGCCACTAGAATAGTTGAACACACTAGCGAAACATAGGACCTCAAAATTTGTGCGTAAATGTATGGAAATACGACTACGTGACGCATTGCTAAAATATCTATAACAAAAAAAAATACGAATGAAATTAAATTTTCGATTCCTCTTTCGGTTTTCCTTATACAATTAATTAAGCGGACGGTAGGTACTCCGTTTATAATTACATTATAGGTAGAAGAGGGCTCACAAAGGCACATTCTTGATTGCTCATTAAGGTTTGTGAAAACATTACCCATTCTACATAAAAAACGTTTTTGGAATCGATAAAATAATCGTTTTATTTCAATCGTAGAGAGATTGTCGAAGGAGGTCTCATCTGTCTTTCTTAAGTACAAGCTAAGCTCTCAATCTACATACAATTGCATTAATGAATACGCACTTGATTAGGTGGTCCCAAATCCATAGTGGAGACGGCGGGTGAGTGTGCAGACAGGAGGCTTTCGTGAGATCTGAAACAAACAGATTTGATTACCGTCAGAGCTGTGCACTTCAAAGGGATTATCCGGGTGCGGTTTATCGGTGGATCCCGTCTCCATTTCAACGTTTACAGAGGGAACTTAAAAGTAAATTGTAAATAGAAAGGTATTCTCTACGGACTTTCTGGCAAAAAAGTAATGATATTGATACAGAGGAGGCATTGAGGAAAACAAGCTGAGGCAAATTAATTGCAGCAGGATAATGGACCAAAATGGAAGTTGCCTTTTGTTATACTTAGAATTAAGATCAGAGTTCCCTTTGAAACCATCTACTAATAAAGCAGCCCAATCCAGGAAGTGTTATTCCTCGGTAGTTAACACCCTGCTTTGTTAACGTATGAAAGTTTACATTACATGAGCATCGCCGTCTGTTGGATGAAAGCTTCAATAATCTTTGGTCCATTACAGCGCTATTACTAGGCGTTAATTGGTCGCCACAAGTTTCACTATTTAATTAGGTCTCGATAAAGTTGTCGTGTTTGCGTTGGGAGGGAAGTAATTAAGAACATTTGGTAAATAGCCCTGGGGCAGACGGGGCGGGGCGACACTCCTACACGCTGAAATACGACACCATACAACCTGGGTAACGTTTTACAGTCACGACATATTGCTAAATACACTTGACATTTGTTTTATGGGCTCATTTACACCGGGATATACGGCAAGCCTTGTGTTTGGTTTTATGAGCTGCGTTTGCCATCCAATTTGCTGACCATTAGAGTCAAGAACACGTCATTGCTACAGGAACGCAATATGTACTTTTAACTACTATTCCTAGGCATAAAGCTGCGGCTAAATACACGTTAAAGTTATAGCATATCTATGCAATACTTTCATAACCGAGGCTATAATGGCTGAGAATAACATTGCGAATTATTATGCCCAAAGATTCTTCGATATTACGAGCTTAACCGTCTAGAAATTATGATCATATTATGAGCTACGATTTGGCAATAAACATTTAGGGCCTGTGTTTACGACCACTATTTCGGCGGAAGTGCAATTGTTGTTATGAAGTGAGAAGAGGGATATTTCGTATAACACAGAATATTTTATTTGTGCCATAAACCAAGCTATTGTTGTTAGCAATAAGTTTTCTCGTAATCCACTGCAATAGCATTTTATAGACACCTATAAACTGCGTAGATACAGGGATCAATGAACAATAACAGATGTTCTGTGAGAAAATGAAATGAAATATTGCTGAGAATACTTTCTTCAGACAAATAAAGTATCAAAACTTGAAATCATTTTGTGGTTTGAGTTTTTTGTCATCTTACTCTAAATTAAAGGATTTTGTTCTATTGTGTCGTATTTTCATGTCTACACGAAAGAATATCAGGAAAATATTGATACCTTGTGGGGATTTGTACTGATCTTTCTATTTTAAGCATCAGTATTGACAAAGTATCTACTATATGAAAATATTACTCCGTAATTTAGTTTGCAGATTTCTGTTATCAAATTTTCATAAAGCTGTAGTACTGACCTCGATGTCCGTAAGGCATGTGTAGGTGGATGTGTGGGTACGGCGGCCAAGGCACGTTCCCTCTCGAGCTTGGTCGCCGACTTGGTCCTCTTGAGGGGGTTGCTCCTGAAGGAGCGCTTCGAGAAGAAGAAGGACGCGAGGCGGGAAGGACTGTGCTGCGCCTGCGCGCCTGGCACCGGCGTGCTCGGCGCTGATCCGCGGCGACATGCCTTTTCATATGAAGTGTCTGGAAAGGAAAATTTTGAATATAAGAAACTGTTAATCACACACTTATTTGAGGGTCTAGAGAGGTTAATTTTGCGTAAAAACAAATTAATGAAACGTTACCAACACAACCGAGTAAATCATAAAAAATGTACAGCCTCATATCCGTTTGATTGAACAATACAATTGACACTGATTTGCGTCAACCTTGCAAGAAAATTACTAGAACTGTGCTGTGTTGCCATTGCTCGTGTAATGTTCATGAGGTTTCATATTACCTACCATTACAGATAGATATGTAATATGATATCGGCTACATACAACCAGCCATGTACGGCGTGGTTTCCGGCGGAAGTTGCGCGCACGCCGCCCGTGACCGCTGCGCATGCGTCGGCAAATGTATGACAAAAAGTTTTGAGCAACAAATTATTATGTTGCCCGCGTTCTAAATTGTATTAAACATTCAGCTATCTGTTTTTGTCTAGCGCCTTATTCGTTTGGTTCTGTTTACGAATCACATCGTGTTGTCTAACATACAAAATTCACTAATCGATTAACTTTAATCCAAACAATAACATTTTGTTGAAAAACAATCGACTCTTTCATTCGCCTAACTTCCATGACATCTTCTTGTTTCAGACAAAATGTAGTAATGTAATGAAGTATTACGTGATGGATAAAATTTGGAAACATCACAACACTATTATTTAGGAATTTAATTATTTATTATGGGAAAGCTAACAGTCCACGGTGTCAACGACACGACGGCGTGTGAAGCAACAGATGTTCCTTCGAACCCATTATCGATATTACATTGTTCTATGTAGGTATTGCACTCCGCAATATATGGCCGCTGTAACTTTACTACCACTTGCGTACTAACTCTGTTGCTAGCAACATTATCATGCTACAAAGTGGAACATGCTGTATCTAATAAGTTGCAAACGAAGCGTAAAGTCGTCACAGAAAAATACATAACCTAAGCACGTAATTCAATAAAATGGCACCAGTCATCACTTTAACAGCTGTCTGGAGGTCTTTGGCGCAATTTTAACGAATACAATTTTTAGACATGAATAAATCATGTTATGTTTTTCTTGTATCTGTCTAAAATTTTTGTTTGAAAAATGCCCTTCAATCTTGATTCGAATGAGGTCAAGTTTAATTTGTAGATCAGGGTATAATTCTCTATCGTGGCCCTTATGATTCGATTCGAATAACATTTTTGTTCATTTGGAAACTGAGTGCTGCACAGCTGTGTTATTGTTGAAAATCACCCAAGTAATGAAAAAGGTCCAGTAAGTAGTTTAAATTTTTCAATTGAATTTAGTGTTCATATCCGTTTTATACACGAAGGGACGTCCATTTTTCTTCGGTCAATTTAGTAGCAATTATTTAAAAAGGGTCCGCAGTGCACTGCGCAATCATTATGCGTACTTCGATAAGGCGACGATAACCGACCACGAGGAAGTGCAACGGTACGATAGCGACGGTACATTAGCAACGTTTTTATATTTGTGTAACTTTTCTGTGTATACAGACTTTAAATGGGCACAGATAAAATGTAATGTTGTACTAACAAACGGGTACAACGCAGTGTAATTAGGCAGCGGACTAATTTAAACTTCAAACGCATTAAGAATATAAGAGACAGTGTTTTCTTTTTGGTCTGCTCCCAATAAGTACTTGTTAAGAACATATTTATTAAATAAACAAAAAGTAACGAAAAATAGTAAAAAAGTACAGGATGAATAATCATCAACTTATTCGTAAATTGCACTCAGTTACCTCGAGGTGAACAGTATAAACCACAAATATGTACCTTATTTAAATGCATTACAGTTTAATATTAAACACGGAAAACATTCGAAGTATTTGCAGCAATCCTTTGATATTAATAGGAAGATGACATAAGGGGAATGTACGGTGAAGTACCATGGGATTCCATACAATCTTTTTATACCACACTTACATACAGGCACGTAAAGGAAAAACTTCAACACAGCCGTGATTTACGTGTTACGAGCATAGTTTTCTTTTTTCATCGTCTTTGTTAGGTCTATTAATAGGTTCTCATACCTACGGGAAATAATATTTGTAATTTAGTATGATATTTTTACACACAGTGGAAGTCAAACACAATTGTATCATTCCAATCATATTTTTCTTTATCTGGTATGTTAACCTTGGAACAATTAACATTCCGTTACATTATTTTTTTACCTATTTGTTCCTTTATTTTCTTTTCTATTTACTATAACTATAAATCACGTGGCCAACGATTGCTAAGTATGAATTGAATAAACCATTGTTTATAACAACAGTCACTTAGACATAATGGCTTCGAATAACAAGATGACTTCCACTTTTCGTAATTCCAACTTTAAGACATGATGTATCGTTCGCTAAAGACCTTCGCTTCGGACCCTGGCTATGTAATTAGTGAGTATTGTCTGATGTTATGAACAGTCGGCTACATACACTGTTGGGATAGTTTCAAAGTGTTAAGTCATCCATATTTAGTACTCACTTAGTATAAAGGGCTTTCAAACGCTTTCTCCTCTCAAGTGTCTGGTATTGTTCACTAAGTGCTCCTGTCTGTACGGCGTGAATGATCGATCGATAGGGGAGGTATACCCATGTAATCTCTTATATCTAGTAAATGTAACTCAATAATCCTAACTGTAACCGACCGAAAACCCAAGTAATTGAATGATGTCGGAATTTCAGGACCTTCGCAATAGTATGAAAAATTCGCAGAATGCATTCAAAATAATTAAATAATAGATCAATAGCTATTGTGGGTACGTCATATAATGAATTATGTTATAGAAGAATAGAAAAATCTTAGATATTTCATTTGATAGCTGCTGATAGACTCCGACAATTGTGAATTGCTTTTAAGTGACTCATAACTTACTTGTAATAATCGTTACTAATTTAGTTTAGAAAGGATCAATGTCAAGCAAACGCACGCCTCCATATTTCACTTTAGGCAACGAATTTAAACGACCTGTTTCAATTATGGCATAAGTTATGGTCAACGAATAGCGGCGATGGGAAGTAAATTACAATTTACTCAAGGTTAGAATAAATTATGGTGCTTGTGAAGCAATATCTTACCAGAATGTACAGCTACATCGTCATCCACATCAAGGTACGCTCGTCGTAAACTCATAGGACTGTTGGCCATTTGAGCTTCGTTCTTCTTGATCAGGGCGCATATAACCTCCGATTCGCCTCCATTACTATCTACAAAGTTATCATAATTTTCAGTCAAGTCCGTTACTACTGCAGGGTGGTCGTCGAGACCCTCTTCGATGTGTCTCGCAGTGATACTGCGCAGTAAAGAGTTACTTCTTGACAGTTTCGTGCTTCGAGATCGTCGAATAAAATTAAGTCCGGACATTTTTCCAGGACTTTTATTAGGACTATCTGGAGTGACAGTTATTCTAGGAGTTCTAAATATAGACGTAGAACTACTGCTGCCCCTAATAGGCGATGGCACATTAAGATTTTGTGGTAGTGTCTTCGATTTCTCTTTCGCTGGAGATAAAAGTTTTGGTGAATCAGGTATCAACGACAAATTGGAATTCATAATTGAAGTTTTGGAAGGTATTTTACTTCCAATATTTGAAGTGGAAGTATTAAGTTTGTTGGTTGAAACCGATCCGCCAATCGGTGAAAATATCCGGTCGTAACGAGGTTCACATGATGTCGTGCTTCTTAATCTCGGCTTGGTATTTTTCATAAGATTGCTTTGGGCGACGAGTCTTGGACTCGTCAAATCTCGGTGACCCAATCTTGTCAGCGCCTCGTTAGAGCTCGCTGTGGATGACAAAGGCCGACGAAATCGTCTTTCTGGACTAAACGCGCTCATGTCACTTTCACTTTCCGTAAAGGATGAATCACCGCGAGATGGGATTCGCAATCTGCCGCTGTCTGACGCATTCCGCCTTTTAGTTTTTGTAGAGATGCTATCTATATTTTCCCCAGATATTAGAGCTTCTTTTTCTTCTGGCGTCAAGGGCAAATAGTTGTCGAAGCTCTCAAACAATGGCACATAGAAGACGGAGCGTCGTCGCGCCGGCTCGTCGCCGATGTCGGCGGCGCTCGGCGACAGCGCGCTCGACATGCTGTCGGCGCTCGCGCGGCGGCGGATGCACGCTGCGTTAACGCCTGTTGGCCTCCACTAATTTCTCTCGCCGCATCGCCGCCGCCATTCGTTTCACTGTTCCTCTTCTCGTAATCCTTTTTCTGTATTCATTTCACACTTTGCAAGTGTTAATTGAAACCCAAGTGCACTTTTGATTACTCACTGATTTAGGTCACTTGAAATAACTCGTTCTACAAAACCAAGATAATACGAATGTTGGAGTACTGTAAGACCATACAAACTCATGATGACTGTATTGTGGGGTTTATGTAAAACTGAGGAACCGAAACTGTTTCACGGCATTGGTGATAAGGTAACTGATTCATAAGTAGGTGAGGTACATGTATGTATACAAGTATTGATCGAAGTAACACTGTTTTGTTTTATCAACTAGCGATAAGATTATGCACTAACACTAACCAATGAAAATGTCGTATCGAATCAATGGAAAGAGGCCAAACCAATGTCACACTTGTACATAGGAATTAGATATAAAGGTATTAGTAACAAGTGTGAGTACTACAATACCATTTTCATTAACAAGGAAATATTATAATGAAGCATTCAGTACCCCTTTTTATTAATTAATTGAAATTACCATAAAATAAAACATAACAACGTACATAGCTAAGTAACTGAAACTTAACATATTAATTAAAAACAGTGATGGACAAGTAACGTATTCCGATGAAAGCGCAATTCCCCATAACGTGACATAAAAATAATGATATGGACGGCTGTTAGCGCGTGTGCGAAAATAGGAATATTATTAGGGCAACATGTGTGTTCGTTTGTATTCGTACTGAGGAGTGGTGGGTGTCGTGCGAATATATTTAGAGCCGCCCTAGCACATACGAACTCGCAATTAGCTTACGACATACGAATCAGTTTAATTTAATCAACGCACGCGTGTGTACAGAACATTTTGTTAGTGCGCGCGCAACTTTAGGACTATGATTTATGCGAACTCGCTTTACTCGCAGTAACTTTTAGGCGGTCGCGTCGCTTTTCATTATAAAATTCCTGGTTAAGCTCGTTTCCGCGTAGCTGGAGTGCATATAATGTCTCTTAATGCACAAGTTTTGTCACCCTTAACTGAGGAACTTTTATAGCATTTACTCGATGATAGTTTTGTGTAGCTATTAATTTAATCCTTAACACTACCACATAGCTTATTTTACTGCTTGGTTTCCCCCTCACATAGATTTCAGTGGATTTACTACGAAGGTAATTTGTACGATCATAGTTACGAGTTGTTAGCTCCAAGTTTAACGGCGCTGAAGTAATCTGGGAAATTTTGCATGCCGTCACTCAAGTGCATACGAAATTACATCAAACTGTAAACAAAAAGTTTAAGACATACAACGAAAGCGTGAAAGAGCCATAATTTTGTTATGCAGAAAAATGTGAATAACATGGCCATAATTGTTCTCCATACGAGGCTGGTTCAAGTTCGTTGTCCCGTGTTCAAAGAAACGCAAAATAAAATACCGGATGTCGTGAACAGAGGCTTGGAGCGAATGAGATCGAAGCTTGAGATCGCACGACGAAAGCGAAGCTTGCGGAACGAATGCAAGCACCACTCGTCCACAATGTAGTAACTAGCTTACTGAATAAAACAAGTTTACTATCCACGCGATTATCTACGCTGATGTAACAATTAAAAAACAAGAGTAGCTATCGGTTATTACTTCCCATATAGCGATGCTTCATTCAGAGTATTCGTATTTAAATTACTTACTGGTTTCTTACAGCTCGTAATGATTTATTGATGCAACTTGATATGTGTGCTCATAATAACGAGATACTTAATAATTATGTTTTGAGGTAACACCACAGTTTCCTCTCATGTTTGGTGTACCTGAGTTTGGCATAAGAGACATCCCTCGTTCGTTCTATGAAATACTTTGCATTCAACACAACTCAAAGGGATTTCCTAAAGCGTTACGTAGAACCAGACCTAAACAAACACACGGCCGCTTCCCAGATTTGATATTCGAAATATCTCTATAATTTCATCTGAGCGACAGTCGGGAGGCGACGACAAAGAACGGTCGATGCGAGAGCGTAATCTTTTTACAATCAAGGTTTATTTATCAGCAGATTGAGTGGTTAAGATAGTGATTTCTACCAAAAAGATATAGGAAATAGTACATGTATTTAACTAACGCAACTTTATATTTTTTGGTAATTTTATTTTTATTTTAATACCCTTTCGACGACCTCATCATGAAAGGCGACACCGACAAAATTATTGAACAGTTTACCTTAGCAATGTGAACTATTCGTAAAACGCCACCAAGACCACATAAAACTATGTAAAATAAAAATAAACGGTGAGGAATGGAAATATGAGCCTTCGCTGAAAGTGGTCGACCGGTGGCGTGACTAACGCGCGGACAATCATGATTCAAGGCAGCGCCGGCGCAGGGCTGCGCAACTCTGTAGCTATGAGTGTCCCCCGGTCTTTCAACTCAGAGGAAAGTGGAATATCTGCTATGTAAAGCTAGAATACTACAATAATTACTATTACATTACAACGAGTGGCTCAGTTTATCTTATCTTAAGACTTCAAGTTTTTGTTGTTTCAATACGTATCAGTTTAACAATAATGTTATTGTTAAATCAATTTTGGGGCTTCAACATCTATTACAGCAAACTATATAGGTAAACAAAAAGTTAGTCCATCACAACAAACAAAACAAACCAACTCAAAATAAATACTTAATCATAATTTCTAACACGTGGAGTTCACCAAGTGTGAAATATGGATACGAAAATAAAACATCCAACATGGCCGCCGGGGCATTTTTCTCACGCAGTCCTCGCGAATTATACAACACGCAACTTAGCTAAGCAATTTGCTCGTCACTTGTGTGAAGGAATAATACATGGAAATATATTCCTTTTTTATTAGTCCCTATGGGAATATTGTAAGATTAACCGTTGTAAGTAATTTGTTCGTCATTACCGATACAGAACACATTAAGGGCTGTAAAGGTCATATAACTATTGTAACGGGGGCCGGAGTCGGTGCCAATTGGCTGGACTATGCCCATTACGGAACAGAAAATAGATCCTGATCCTAGAACAATGTTTACTGACGTAATTAATCGAATCAACTAACGTTTGAAAATTAATTGACCGATACAAGTACAGGTAATATTGAAGGAATTGTAAATAGTTCAGAACAATATTCATCACAACAAATACAAAATAATTGTTGCTATTTCTGAAATAACAAATTGCGAGGTAATTCCTGGAAGCATAACAGACTAATTAATAATTTTCCTTAATTGACTTCTACAAATATTATCTTAATTAGAACGCTATTTTTATCCTCATAGATTTATTGATCCTAGTATTATTGACACTTGAAAAAATATAAAAACTCAATATAGGATGCACGGAAAGTGTTGCACCATTATTTAGTTAGAGGATATATCTTCTAGTTTTTGTAAAAGGTATCGGTAAGGTAAAGTTAACATATCTCGATTATAATTCCAGTAGCATAAATTAATTACTACTCTGTGACCTGACTATGGATTTGATCAGTTAATAGTTTTATAGTTCAGTTGAATTGCCAATTGCGACCAGAATATATGAACGACTTAATTCGTGATTCAGTATTGGCTTTAGCAACTATTATATATTGATGCTATAGGTATAAGTTAACTCCAGAGCAATCATTGCCGTTTTAGCCTTAAACATAGCTACTTCACACAGCTTAATACACATGGAGAAAAAAGCTTTACAGTTCTTTCTTCTTTACGTTAATTAATTTAAAAAGATCAATGTACTGAAAAGAATCTGAAAAATTGACTTGATATATGTGGTGAGCACATTTGTGACAATGATTAGTGTTGGCCGGCGCCGACGCATGAAACTAAAGCGGTTGCAAAAGTTCGCTCTGTGCTTTCGCAAGCTACTCCGACCGCATGCTCCACGAATGCAACGAATACCATAAAACCACAGAACCGTTGCTTTTGCGCAATCAAAACATTATATTCTTTGAGAGCATGTTATACTAAACTATAGTCACAGATGAGATAACATTACGACTCGAGCATGCTATGGTGCGGACGAAAGTCGAAAAACTACTTTTGAAATTATATGAGAAGCTGTTCAACGCTCGTGTTTTGATTAACTTAGTATAGTTATTTTGAACACTTATTTAATATTTATCAGCAGCACTATTAAATAATAACAATCTTACATTTTATTCGTCCATATAAGGGTGCTCTATAAAATAAATTGCAGTAATTATTGTAATTCGCAGCAATCATAAGTCCAAACACCAACAATTCATTATTCATGCAAATTATACGGCTTCGAATAATTTTGCTCGATTTTTTCACAAAGATTTCACCCAAATGTTCGTGACAGTCGGGTTTATATAAACATTGCAACACAGAATCGTTATGATAGATTTTATGACCTGGCAACATAAATCTTCGTTGCTATAAATTATTTCTGTGTAGGAGGCAAGTCGATAGTGGATTGAAGTGTATCAGAATTAAGTATGTGAATCGCAGTTATATTCGCAGGCTAAGAATAAAGTGCAGTCGCAAGAAAGTCAGAACACGGAACACGAGCCGGATTTAATTACTGCGTCTAAGTGCACCAGTCCCGGAAGGCGAATGGTGTCAAAACTAGAAATGGTATCCGGTGACAACGGTACCGTATCTGGTAATGGTTCTAATAATCATAACTCAGAGAGAAACAGCAATTACTGTAACACTAGCAACTACCGAGAACTATGTAGTTTTAGAAACTCTAGTACACAAGCTTTTTGCTGGTTTACCTTCTTCGGTCAGTCCCGAATATCTAACCAAACTGCGTCTTATTGACCGTCGACTTCAAACGAACACAGTAAAAGCTCGTTACGTCACACACACGTAAAAGTCACCTCTCCTTTTAAAAATACATTTATACGGCAAGTAAATAAAATCCGGTTTCATCCATAGAAATTATAAACGCAATTATCAATACCATGGAAGGGACTGATGGTTTAATAGTTACTTTGTGAAAGGCACAATCTTTCGAATAAAAGTTGCCGCAGCGAACGTTTCTAAGAGACATCGAACAGTGCGGATACACTTCGATACTTCCTTGGCCCAGCCGACAACTTTACTAGCAATAGATACAGGTTTGTCGACCGGACATCGACGTGTGAGCTTATAGATGGCGAGGCGTCGTATCGTCAGCGATCAAAAGAAAATATATTTGTACTAACTCACTTTAAATTATCATTATTAACAATTTCGTATGTTTCAAATAGTCGAAAGTCGTCATGTAATGAGTATAATTTGCCATCTAAACCGCAATCAAAGAGAAATTTCTGGTAATTATCATGAAGATGGAAAGGCTGTAATGGAAGGGTTAAGTAGCGCGTAACGTCAATAGTAATTACGTTGCTGATCAAAGCAAACTACCTAATTCAGTGGACGGTTCCCATCTTACGTCCATATAATGTAGGCAGACGTATAAAGCTATCAATCACATGTTCGCAAAGGAAAATGGTCTCTGCATAATACTACATGTCCAAATTCACATAACTCCGATTTATTCTGAAGTAGTTTGCTTTACTCTGTCAATATTTCAAAATTATTGCTTTCTCAACGGAAGAGTTAAAATTATCCATTACACAAGCTTATGCCAAATTAAGGTCGATTTCTACTCTAATATAGGAAATGTGATGTTATGTAAATGTCATAATATATCTTTTAATTCGTTTAAGGCCCTTCTGTGGGAATATCGAATTAGTAATTTGAATAATGTATACGTCAACTTTTACTTTGGAATGCAGTCTAATCTACCAGAGTTCCGCAGTTATGAAAAAAATATTGGTATCAATGTTAACATTCAATTGTAATATTTCACAAACTGAAATAAATGTCCAATACAAAGCAGTGATTGAGTGAATCGTGGCAACGTAGTACAAAGTCGAAGTTCGATATTAATAACAGAAATAAAGTACAGTTTTGTACTGGAAACGGTTGCCCTGGTCGTAACTCAACTAGACACGAGCTAAGTCGAACAAGTTATATGTTCAGAGGCAATGCATCAGGCCATCTTCCAACCAGTTTATTGAGGTCAACATGTTACGGTTTTGAAAGACAGTAATGAAAATGAATGGGTTTTCAAGTAGTTTTTCGTAGCGTCTTTCCTGAAGTTGGAGCAATGACTTCTTTTAAAGACGATTTTAAACTGAAACTAATACTTTGCAGGGACAGTAAATGTCTTTAGCTCGACTAACACTAATTCATCTTACTCTAACTACTGCAAGTTCTCATGGAATAAAAACATTTCCCTTAATCACTCCCATAAACGAGTTGTAGAAAACGAAGCAAAAAGCAACGATGGCGTCCCGTTATTTGAGAGTTAAAGACTGTTTCATGAGCGAGGACTTGAACTCGTACATACTCGTACACATGTTAACTTGCCCACGAGTACAGTTATCTGCGCCAACCGATATTTCGGAGCCACAGCACAAATATCGTTCGTACACTATTTGTATTGTTGTAATAAACACGAACCGGTTCGACCACTTTCTGTTTATAATGCTACGTTTTGCAGCACAAGTGCTAAGTCAAGTTTCAATAGACATTTCTATACTGCAGTCGTTTTCTATTTTCGTTAGAAAGATTTTTCGGTCCGTGAATAATTTTATTTGCTGATTTAATAAATCGAGAGTAGCTCTTCAGGTTGACAGAATTCAATAAAATATTTGCGCGTCTTTCAAAAAGCGTGCCCAAACGTAATTTACTTTATTAGATTTTCATAAAAAGCGCAAGCACCAAAATATTCGCAATATGTGTGTGTCAAATATCAAGGAAGAAATGACGTGACATCACAGCCCCGGGATATAGGGCAGGCGGTGGGTCACGTTAAAAGCTCTTAGTTATAGCGCACCTCGACAAGACTACGGAACGAGGGCAAGAGCGTGACTACCAAGTACCAAGTACAATTTGTACTAACAACACTACCGTTCAAGCTCACCAAATACGTTTTACTGCATGTATGGGAAGAAGCAAGGTTTATTATTGCCACGAGTAAACAACCGCTTGCATTTCGAAATAACTTAAACGTTAATATCTGAGCATGTCTTTATAGATAAGTACTTAGTTCAATATTGACGCCATACATCACCAAGATCTGTTTGCTCAGTAACTAACTCCCAACATCCAATACAAATATAGATACGGGAATATACACGGAACAACTGTTCCTAATAATATAATAAGTAATACTGAGAACTGTTCCGAGGAAGTTCAAAGGTGACATGAGCTGGAATTATTGGAGGCGATGCGAACAAAGGTGGCCAAGCTAGGAACGTGTTCCGAAGGTAATCACGGTTGTGTTGTGCAATAACGATTTTCTACGCCACGCCAGACGCTGTTTGAACAATGAATGCATGGACCCAAAATATTTACAGAGACTTTGTCAAAGATTTCACCAATCTTCTCTAGATTTCGAAACGAGTCATTTAGATTGAAATGCGAGGTTGATTCACAAGATTTGAACAGGAAATTGAATGCGTTCAAAATTAGTCTATGCTTTTAAAATAAGACAGTACCTATTTAGCATTTTTATGTGGAAAAAGATCTAAAACTGGGCATTACTGGTATTATTTCCCATTTAAAAGATATGAACTAAACAAAAGAAAACTAAATCGAGAGGTAGATAAAATCGTGCCGAGGCTTGGTTGCATAGTAGATAGCCCAACATTCACTGACGCAAGGTCACGATCAGCCAGTATGACGGCACTTAATGTTGCTACTTATTTAAATGCAACTACCTAAGTCTGATTGCAAGCGGGTCGGAATCCGCATAATCACGAGTACGACTGTAAAACATGCACATTTATGTAAACACTACACGACGTAGGCAGATACTTTCGGAAAGGTGTGTTTTGCTTTTGTTATCTTTAAAAACAATTACCGAATGATAAGATAATTAAAACCAAGAAGTAGAGAAAAGTATGTGGAATTTATACAATGCGTAAAATTTCATTGATGGTGCTAAGATTTTTACTGCCAATGCCAACCAAGGAAAAAACTGAAAGTTAATAACAAAGGATGATGATACAAAAGGGTTGATAACCAAGATTAGGGCAGACAAAGTGAACTCTTCTTAAATAAAGTGGCTAAATAATGATAATGATGAGGACTTTTGAAACCAACTTCCCAAAAAGGGGGAGGTTCTCGATATGTGTTTGTATTTTTTTCATCCACTCTCAATGACACCTAATATAAATTAGAACGGTAGTTAAAAGCTCAATGTCACACAGCACTGCTTAGTGTAGAATGGCAGTGTTTTCGGCGTTTCTACTAGAAATTAATTATTTGATTAATATTGCTCTAAAAATTGTTACTTTATTATGAGTTCATTAGGCACAACAAATTACATATCTGCACCCGTTATCTTAATCTATTAGAAAATTTTGTTGATACATCATACTCATTACTTAAAATAAATAATTACTTCCTCCGATAATGAGGACATTTGCTAATGACAATATAATTGCTTCAGTCTTCATGCTCATTTCTTGTACTTATCACCCGATTATGATAATTAGAAAATCTTTATGCCAGCTGCCATCTGCAGAATGTCGACAAAAAATCTAATTAAGAAAGCCGAATTCTGTCTGAGCACTTATCGTTTATAATGGACCAGACAATTTCCCCGTCAATGTTCACTGAATTTTCTTTTAATCTTAAATTCGTTCTGGGTTCGGTACCTACTGGCAAAGAAAAATAATCAAACTGTAATGTTTCAATTGGAATCAATCGCATCAATGAAAACAATAATTGCAATGCTCGTAACGGTTTCTTCCGGAGTTTAGGCGGCGAACGAGATGATTCAACGCACCAAAGTGCCGATTACCAAAGTAATTCGCACGGGGTCGAGTGACTCACAAGTCACCCACTTAAATCTAGCTAAAGGATAACGAACTGAAGTAACAAAACATAGAATTACTTATATTGTATTTATGTATATGGGTGGTCTGTAAACAACGAGTCATGATCACAATAAATTAAGTCATAAACATCGGGAGGAAGCGTAAAGCATTTTAGTTGTCATTGAGTGAGATAACCCGATTTCCTGTCAAATGTTTTCACGGCTTGTTATTGGTCAGTAGTCGGGGTCACTACGATATTATGGTTAATGTTGTATAATGTTTTATCGTTTCTCTATGAGATTGTTGAACAGTTTAATTTAAATATGGATTTTCAGTTTATAAAACTATTGTCTTGGCGAAGCGTGCCTCCTGTGTGAATGGGTTTAAGTTGTACTTGTTCTAAAGTTACAGGCTCATACTTAAATTATAATCTAAGTAAAGTAATAAATATTCTTTTTAGAATATATTAGGAGTGCTATTGCAATTTTTATTATTTTCAAACAATATGTTTGAGTGAAGTTCAAACATTATTAATATTATCTTAAATTAGTACGTAACTTAAAATACAAAAACAAACTCTGTGTAAGCAGCCACTTCAATACGACCAAGTGTTTCAATGCAATCGCATCAAATGAACCGTACCAACAGAAACAATAGGCAATAATTTACACATTAAATGCACTGTTGCCCACTGACTTCTACATTAATTTATTTTAAATATTCCGGACATTAAACATTCATTTAGATGAAAAATCATCATCTTAATTTGAATGGTTCGATGCTGCTCTTAATTTATCGAAGAATTTTAGGCCTAAGATAATCTATAAAGATAAACGAACGGAAATAATTTATTAGCGGATAATAACCTAAATGATACTGGTTTAACGATGATTCACCCATACGCTAAGAAAACACAGAAGTGAACGTTATTTCGATTACAATGTTAGTTCAATAATAACGTATGTATTTTAATGGAACTTTAGTGTAATTAAATCATGAACCGGTTTCACAGCCTCTGACTAGATTAATTAAAGCAAGTTTACAAATCGCGTCGATTAAAGCGTTGAATAAACACGATATTAACATTAAGTACAAAACTTACAACTACAATAATCACATTTTTTTCTACAACTATGTAATGCACTAACTTTTACATTAACATATCTGTCTCCAGGATTCAATTTTGTACATGATTTCGTCTCAATCAATTCATCCTACTTGGCAAGTAAAGGGAACTTCTGAGAAAAAATGTATCATTCCAAAATCTCGGGCCATCTCAACACCGGAAACAACAGACTTTATAAAAATCCGATCGTTCCTCACTTATATAATACTTGAAAAAGTTGTAAAAAACCAAGCATAAGGAAAGCGAATTCAAATCACCTGCTTAGTATGTAAGAGGACACCTGCCTCGGCAGATGGTTAACGAAAACCGCCCCTTTGTGATGGGGGTTCGAGGCCTACAGCGAACTTTTACTGACTCATACATATGCTATACCTTACAAAGGCTTTTAAAATAATATGTTTGATAACCAAATACCTGTTACAACTTTGTAGTACTACGAGATCCCTCAAAAGATTTGATTTTTTGTTTTATCAAAGATACATGATTCCTTATGGGAGGACTTTAATTGGATCTCCATGCAGTTTGCCTCTTTTAAGAAAGTATTATGTAAACGGAAAAGGTATAAGAGAAAAAGGTACGTATGTAGTCGCGTGGGTCCGGTTTGGTGCGCCCGCCGCGGCAGCCCTGGAATGTGACCCAGACCTCGATGGGACTCGATGTGACTCATATGAACGCGCTTTTTTTTTAAACTACAGTTCGTCGAGGCAGCATCCCGCCTATTTAGAAAGTACACTAAAATCCGGCGTGGGTGCATAGGTAAACAGGATTACACACGCCTACAACTTTTTTTCGTCATACTTCATCCCACATGGATGTTTAATTTGAATTTATTCATGGTTGTTATATTTTTATGCGTCAATCAAACGCCTGCTATTCAAAAATATTATTAAACGCCAACTTGAAAATGAAAATGATTGAATTTATCCCTCAATGCCATTAGTAACGAAACTACATCTTAAACAATACGACTTAGGTCAAGAGATTATTGTGAAACAAGATAGAAATTTTCAGTCACTCTTTCAAAAATTTCATAAGAAAATAAATTATACTGCTTTTGAAATAAATAAAAGAAAATCGCTATAAGGACATTATTTCATTCAAATTAATACGATAGCGTGTCTGAGACAGTTATCTCAAAGCTTTGAAGGATAAGTTGAGGCGGTGAGCTGCGAACTCGCTAAGAAGATTAACGCGAGTCTGCAAGTTCGTTTCGACAAGGATTTATCAAGCGGTGCGGCGGCTACTGAATTTATGCACAACGCCTAGAGACGGATTAACCTTCTATACACAGCACATTTATCTAATCAAAGGAAGTGCAATGGAGCGGGAATAGAGAAGGATCGAAAGATTAAAGGATCAACGCGATTTATGTGTTTTTAATACGTTTAAATAAAGCGAGGTCTAAATGCTCCTCGGATTAACTTACTATTGGTTTACGTACATTTGTTTATTCCATGTTGATACCAAAATGAAAATGTCACACGTTTATGATATTTCTGAAGGAAAAGGAAAAGTGAATCGATTTTTCCATAATACCTATATCGTATCAAGGTAAGTTTTGGGCAAGTCAATTCGGAACGTGACTCTGATGTGAGTGTCACGTTTCGCGCATTTTTCCCTAAATTCCGTCTTTGTAATAGCTGCCTAAACAAGCACATTCATCCCTCGGGTGACGTAGATACGAAATAAGCCCGACTATCAGTCAAACGGGGAGCCTTTAGTGGAAGTCGAGAATTCTTGGAGCATCGGCGGCGGCGGTCCAGACATAAACACTTGGAATGTTTACCGTCCGGGGATCTAAACGATGTCTATAAGACATAGTCCCTCTTTATTTATTGACGCACGTAGGGTCGGCAAAATGAATGTTTCCTCTATTTACTCATAATGCGAGATATTTGAAATATGTGACAGGAATCGATGTGTGATCTATTGAATTATGAATGCATTGTGTTATTGTAATTTCTATTAAGAAAATTATATACTATCCTGTTATCATTCGTTATGATATCAAAGTGAATGTCTCTTCAAAGGATGACAAAAAAAAGGTTTTTTTGCAGAGATGTTTGTAGAACCCGTCACATTATTTTAAGAAATATGTCCTATTGTGTTTGTGACAATGCACAAAGAAGCGTGAGGGACGGTTTTTATGCAACAAGTGAAGCACGTGCGAGGCAAGCCTTTGGGGTGGAATATATAATTACAGAACAGTGTCGTCCCGGAACATAGAGTGTGCAGGCCATTAGTAAGGGGGAATATATTGCTACCGGTACCAGTATGCTAATAAGTTAGCATCTACGACCGGCACAGCGCTATGTTTGGGTGAAAGTCGCTATAGACTATGCAACTACAATAATATATTAAACAATCGATTAGATCATACTATAAATTGTCTAGTCTAGTCCGGCCTTTCTAAGGATTAAAATTTATAAATACTATTTTATATTTGTTCTCCTTTCATATATTGACTATGTACATAAATGGCTAAATTAAATAAATAAATAAATTGAAGATCCCCCTATCAAATATGTTACATGTAATATGTATATCCTAAATGTCTATGAGTGCAAAATAGAGTTATCAAATTGGTAATTCCCTTTTTTTATATCCTCATCAGAAAATAAATGATTAACTTAAAATTCATAATTAATATTTCCATCATACGATACGGTGTTCTATGGCCCTCAATACTCCAACATTCCATTATACAGGTTTACATACCACTTTTTAATTAAACGAAATACTAGATTAACCAATAAACACAAACATCAAACAAATATAACTTGTTTTATTCACTTTTTCACACAAAATGCACTTTATAAATTCGCGGTTAGGGAACGGAACACGAAAGCGCGCGACCGGCCAGGCAGTCGAAGTCGAGTAACTTTGTTGACAAGCGTAAAGCGCACCTCCGCCGCCATGTTTGAAGCCTTCGGCAATCTCCGGCGCAGTTCGGGCGTCTTCGCGAGTGTACACTACCGAGGACTGGATACAATGACCAAGTCTTACTCTATTCATACATCTTGAAGGCACGCGGTTTTATTTTTATTTGAATGTTAGCATACATAGATTGTTCATTGTTATGTAACAATGGTTTACATAAATGATCTTGTTGGAAAATTATTTACAGCATACAAATATTTTTTCACAATGGATGTTTGTGTTTACAAACATACAAACAAACTACAACAACAACAAAATGTGCAAGTTTTCAAAAACTATATTTTTTTTACTTTTTCCAATGGCAACGTGCACTAATCCAAAAATTGAGCGCGTACCTAATATACTTAGGTACCTACTATTAATTTTATTAGAAACGTGAAAATAAAATTTTGTACCCGATTAGGTACCTATGAATGTAATTAAACAAGCACAGTAAGTGCCTTAGCATCTGCCGGTATATCAATGCTATGGATATTGGTTAATAAGAAGTTACCCAGAGAGGTGTGTTCAATCAAATACTAACCTAACAACATCCTAAAAATCAAGAGTAATAACTTCTAAAATTGAAAAAAAAAGGAAAAGTACATTGAGGCAGCATTTCAAAAATTGTCCGTGTCTACTCCAATTTAATTTTATAAAAACGATTATAATATTTATGCGTCAATTCATTAAATGAACAATTACGCTACGTATGAAGTACTACGTGCTACGGCGTAGACGCCGTAACCTTCGCTTAAAATAACAACAAAAACAAGAAAACCATCCTTTTCCAAAGAAGACGTAAAAATAAAGAAAACACATTCAAGGCTTGTTATTTAAATAATTTAATACATTTCCGCGTTCTACAAGCACACATTGTGCTCGGTAGTTGTGTTTAACCAGTAAATCGAGACCTCTATTTCCGCTTTCAAATATAAGTAATGAGCTTTTCATAAAAGAGCATGTAGGTCTAATAAAATTGGTAACAAAGCGCGGTTCCTTTCTTGGCCAGTTTTTTATTCGCCGCAGGGCACAAGTACATGAATAAATCACGACAAGCCTCGGTATTATGCGAGAGGCGATCGCGTCGGTCATGAACCTACTAAACTGGTTCTTGGTGGTATTGTTCTTAGTACACATCAAGGTAAAGACGGTACAAACCTACATATTTCTGTAAATATACTCAATACAATCGGTATCGGTGAACTTCTGCATTGGAATTTTGATAAAGTTAGGCGATTTTCACACCTACCTTCTTCACCTTTAAAAATATAATAATTTTCTGCAATTTCATTCACATAAAACGCTTCAGAAGCACACACTTTCAATCAAAACGTGAATATATGGCGTTATGTATTGTTATGAATGCTTGTACTGCCATCTAGCGTCAAGTAGCAGAACTTGAGTTACATCACCTTAAAGTAGAGGGCGCTACCAGTAGTTGACTCGTCCAACTTTTGTAACTTACCTGAAACAATAACAATTGCAATTAAACATTTATCCAATTAAATACAGTTATTAAAATGCTATTAATTTTATCGAAGACAGCATGATACGTGGAAATGATTTATTGCTATACCGCGCGCTATATTTACACAGACAGTTAATAGGAAAATTATAATGTAGATTAAAATGAGTGTTGGTACATATCGGTTGGCTGGTATTGCAAAATTAACATAGAAACTATCATTTCCTGCGTATGGCATACTTTTCACATGCGATAACAGTAGACCGCCATGGTTGTGTACGACTCATTCCGCACTAGATTGTTTATGTTTTACTACGCAATCGTAAAAATTATGATTGTTTCACACCGCAAACAAACAGGTCAATTATGATCATTATTTCACAGTTTAATTATCCTTGAAACTATGATTTTACAATGTGTTTATTTGAACTTTACAATTTTATGAGGAAATAGGCGTATCTGCCTTGTTCAATAGAGAATTTTAATTATACTTTACAAATTGTTGCCTAATAGCAAAAAATGCTGACCATATTTTATCAAAATCGATGTGCATGGTCAACACACTTTACGAGTGAATTTAAGATGGTATTTCCTAAGGTAAGGCTGTTGCCTATTTGGGAAACATAAAAATGTAGATTACGGACTTTGAACAACTTGTCTCTAGCTATCTATAATTAAATATTCACTAAACACGCGTTTCATAACCACAAAATATACCAAACATTTTCTGGAACACTGTTTTCATTTAAATATTGACGATAATGATGATGAAAAAATTAATCATCAAAGGAAACGTGTCTTAGGACCTAAAATTGTTTTCATTTATGAATGACGTTTGACAAACGCTGCTCATATCAAAAACTAGCGGCTTGCCAAGAAAGTTATATAAATAGAAGACTAGAGTGCAATGCACGGGACAAATCAAAACATACTGGCCGGAGGCGATCCTCTGCGTATTATTCATACAAAGAATTGGACTAATTGCTCATTTTTATGGAGATATGTACCTGACTAACACTTGTGACAAAGCAGAACAACTACAAAGAATTGTAAAAGAAAAAAAATTTAAGGAAAGCAGGTTACTACAGTACTAATAAAACAATGAGCTAACGCACTTCAACCCGGTTCATAGGGTACTTACTACTGTTAATTCGCACTATTGACATGTAAGTAAAGAGGTTTATTGCTCTATCAAGCAACAGTGCATAGAAAAGAGTGTAAGAAATAAAGGTGCAAAGATGCGAAGTTCTAAATGTTTGGAGACTAAAGAAGCGTAAAACTTCGATGTCATGATAATGAAACATATGAACGTCAATAAGTATGATAATTGCGATATTTGATGAGCTCACGAGTGATCTCATGCGCGTCTGTACTGAACGAACGCGGTTGAGCGAAACGAACATTTTAATTGTCACAATTTACTTTATAATTGAACAACGCACGCCGCCGAGACGCGGCACTACGCCGAACCTTATCGTGATGCACCGTAATGAGATAAAGAATGTAGCCTCTGAGAAAGTAAACCTGAGGTATTCGTGCTACAGCTGTGTGTGCTGACAATTAGCACGTGCACCTATTTCCTGGCTTCTAAACCCGCGTAAGTAGTCGCTCGCCTTGTACACTGCGGTATGTTGGCATCGGGCGGAGTTCCAGCCCACTCGGCTTCCGTCAGTAATGGACGTCGCTCACAAAAACCAGCCCCGCGTCAAGATGTCGGAGATAATACAGGATTGACAATATCGATATCGTCGCACTCGGCGGATGCTAATAATTAACGAAATATCTTGATTCTACGTGACTTCATTCAGACAAGTAGCAGGGCCGCTTTTTATGTGATGAAATATTACTCGGTGGGAATTGAACACGATTTTCCTACGATAAAAGGTTGGCCTCATTTGTGTTAATGTAGTGCGGTGTTGATTGTATCTTGTAAGACCACTACTTGCTTATAATGTAAAAGGTTACAATTAGCTTGATTGTATAAATTTAAATACCCAGAGACAATTTTTTATTCATTAAGAGATGGTCATGGGAGATGTTAAATTCGTTATAGAAGCGTCCCTTTTAAATAGCATCCTGAATAAATTAAAATGAACTTCACAGATCAGTCACTCCTTTGATATGAACTCATTGTTTATTTAACCTTGATATTATTATGATTTGGGGCGGAAGCCGTGCCTGGCACTGACAAGGGTTGTAAAGGCAGGAACACAGGAAGCGGATGTGCGGCGTTTGCGTGCGCGCATAGCACAGGTACAGGTGCGGCGCCTGCGCACAACTTCATTCAATTTGAAACGTTCGTGATCTAAACTTAAACTAACTTTTTTGAGTAATACGTGCTTAGAATATTTTAAAGTAATCGGGGACTATTTTATACTAATAATACGAGTTTGTATAGATCCGGTTGCTATTTGAAGATGTTACGAAACATGTAAATGCATTCAAAGGCACGTTAGTTATATTAGTTTAAAAATTCAAAAATAAATCAGTGATTTCTTGAGGTGATTTTACAGAGGCGTTTCATATCACATTCATGTTCGCCTGCAGAGATAAATGATAAAGCACACTTGTTACGAATAAAATGAGAAAAACTGTACATAAGGCGTGCAGTACATAAGATAAGATAAAATAATAAGGAAAACAACGACCACATGGACTGTTGTATCACTTTCCTACATACATGATAGCAACGTATCAGCTGGAAGCTACACGGAAATTGGACCTCTATTGTTATGGAGTTTCATTGAAAAGCCAGTCAAATTCCATAAATTGGTAGTAAGTACATACGTCAAGCCCACGTAAGAAGCGAAGGAAGACGCAATATACCTATCCGGTGTAATAATGAGTCATAGTCAACACGCGAATACAGCTTCAAATCAATGTCAAGATCATACCAATGATACTTATTATCACCTTGAGTTTTTTAAGCAAATAAACTACTTTGTTGTATCTAACTCTAATGGTTATGTTAACACTTTCGAATGATGTCATTGCTTGGAGTCAGCCAAGAGATTTATAGAGCAAGCAGAGAGCAAGTTTCTTTGAGAATACAGTTTACTATACTATAATATTATAATGCTGAGGAGTTTGTTCGTTTGTTTGAACGCGCTAATCTCAGGAACTACTGGTCCGATTTGGAAAATTCTTCAGTGTTAGATAAGCCCATTTATCGAGAAAGGTTATGGGCTACTTTTTATCCGGGTGTGCCGAGTAGTTCTAACGGACGCGTGTGGAACCGCTGGTGGAAGCTAGTATCTGACATATCTATTATGTCATGTATATTTTTGAAACTTGACCTTTCCAAAGGCTGTAATCAAACTTCCTTGGCGTATTTCTTCTCCAATGACTTTTATCATCTTTGACATAATATGTCCCTCTTTACACGTGTCTGAAAACACATTTCTTAGGCTATACATCAACAATGTAATCCCCTCAGAGTTAAATTACACACGTATGTTGGCTACAGTTTTACTTATAGCATTCACAATCTGTGGTTAGCGGTTAGTCCGACAGTTAGATCACTCGCCAGTGATATGCCGTAAATGTGTGTAATACCTTCCTCATATGCTGGGTATTGGCTACGTTATTTTATGTACTAGAAATAAATATACACGGTTAGAAATATAAGCTGTCTGTTGGTGAAATATGGGTCTATATACCAGCCAATTCTTCTACTGTTATATAATCGTGTCCATGACATCTTTATGATAAAACATTATGAAGTACTCGCGAAGAGATAATGCGATTATCGATCCCTCTGCAAGGCTAAGATGTGCTTACAGTAAGACCATGAATGAATGACTATTGTCTTCACGCCTCTACAAGATCATCTATGTTTGGGACTACTAAGGTTGTATATAACCTTATTACCTATAAGTAACATTATAAAACTGAAATGTTTGTGACTACTGGTCCGATTTGAAAAAATCGAGGAAGGCTATAGGCTACTTTTTATCCGGGTGTGTCGAATAATTCCCACGGGAGGCGGGTGAAACCGCTGGCAGAAGCTAGTCGTAGATAATCTCGGAACAAAAGTCAGGATGTGAAATCAGTATGAAAGTCGGTTCATGGAAAATTCTGACATGTGTACAAACTTTTTAATAAGGCTGAAAGCCACCTTACCCTTGTTAGGAAAAGTCTAAGCGGATGAAGCTTTCAGATCTCTCTCCATTTCTAACAGCTATTTGTCAGTAACTCATTGATCTTCGATTGACGCGCGATAATGTCAACCTACTTTCCTTCAGCATTTCCTACCATATATGCCTGACATATAGCTGTATACTGCAGTTATATATGAACTGCCACTTATAAAGAAATTACCATAAGAAGGACGTATGATTTACATAATAACAGATTGTAAGCTTATGTAATACTACAACATACTTCAAAAGGACCGGTTGTAGATACTGGTTTTAATGAGCGAGCAAAAAAATACTCCATCATGCTATGTAGTTTAGTTCCCTGTTTGGACAAGACATGTTTTGCCTGCGACTTTGACCACATTATATTGAAAGGTAAGAGAAAAAGGAATCTCGGAACATGTCTGCAAAGAAGGTTAAGGGCAAAAACGAATATCTGGCTTTTTGTTTGAAAATGTATAATTGTTCAGCAATGATTTTGGCTTGCATTTGCGAAGACCTTTTCCTAAATGGTAGTTTTATTTTTTCAATTTCTATACAAAATTGTAGATCAGAATACTGAGATATTTCCAACGTACATAGTCCTATGTTAGGTAGGTACTTCAGGAATTCTGTCAGAAGCCGTCATTAAGCTACAGTGTACCTACTAGGATATAATAATACCCACTACTGACATTGGCAAGCGTGTCGGCGCTTACATTAACTAGTCCGACCTGTTCGACATCTTTTAGTTATAATTGAAAATAAAAGATCAATAAAAATAATCCTAAATGGTCAGTATCATTTTTTTTATTTTTGATGGTTCAGTTCAGTCAGAACATTGAATTTGCCCCTATGTTCACGTGTAGTATAATTTACATTACAACCAATGGTATAATTTCCACACTTTCAAAAGTAATATTTTTAACTTTTAACAAGATTAAAAGTTCCCAATTAGGTATAATCTTTGATGCCAACGCTACCATCACAAACCATAAATATAACACGTCAATCTATTAAAATATAAAAACTCACACATCCGGAAAACGGACCGAGAGCTTCAACTAAAATAAGAGAAACAAACTACCATGATTTGTTTGTTAATCTAAATAGAACTAGCGAACAGCTCCAATAACAAATCTCCCGAAGAAAGCCATACATATTCCCATTTATTACGACAAGAAACATAAACACCGGTGATTATGAATCCGATGTCACTTCATAAAAATGTAGTCGTCTGAATTAATATATGGCCTCACTGACGGATAGGTCCGTTAATTAATAAATGCTACCATCTTCATATGTCGAGACCCCTTTGTGGGTCACTGAACACATTAGGTACGTCCCAGTTGTCATACGAATACCTTTTTGCTAGGTATGGTCATAGAAATAATATTAATATCTTACGAACTGCGATGTCCTCTGCGTTTTACTATAAGAAGACAGTAATCTTAGACAAAATTAGATATGTAGGTCACCGATTACACTGTGCTAATAGACTGACGAAAGAATATGTTTGATTGCATTCATAAAATTAATAAGTCAAACCACGATGGCCAAACTCAAAACACGAAACTTTGGAATGTTAACCATATTGCATTAACATTCAACAATTTATTACCAGAATAAAATGCATGATAATTACCCTAAAATGTCAAGCACGTGTCACTATGTTATTCGTTTGTGTAAGGTTTACTTGTTGATGGCCGGCAATTCGATTTTACGTTTACGACCGATGCCTAAGTTAAGTATCGATAAATAATCGATTTGTAATTAACAAATTAATGTGTCATTGATTACAATAATAAGGGGACTACAATTAAGATAATACTGTGGGAGTAGCATCACTAATTATGACGCAGTTAATATTGTACATACAACATGCCTACTTTATAATTATGCACCAAAAATCTTATCCAGATGAAGTTGGGCAGAAATAATATGAAGATTAACAAAAAAGCTATTGTTCGTAGATTTACATACCATTATTTTCATCCTGTGTAGTTTCAAAGTCCGCCAGGGATATGTTAGTCAAATCCTCAACATACACTTGAGGCTGTGTTCTATTCAAAGAGTGCCTCCCTCCGAGGGAGTGGTAGCAGCTTTCTTCTTCATCTGCCGCCTCCTCCGTGGAGGAACCCTTCAAGCAGGAGTGGAAACTCCGGGAGAGGCGCCTCTCTGTACTCATCGTCACTCATGTCCCGAAACCAGCACTAGATATAACGTACACCTCGTTTAGAACAACTGCTTATGATATTTCATTCACTGTATTTTTGCACTTCTTTTAACACACTTAACCTTCCACTGATTAATTGGGAGTTACGTCACTTTTCAGTATCGTCATCAGAGTTCTTGCAATCGGTCGACGTTTGCCGTTAAATGTTCCGTATAAACTGCACACCTTTTTAGATATCACTGTTTACTTTACATTGTCGATTTCTTATCATTCGTTATCGAAGGACTCTGTAATCGTAAGGATTCAATGATCTACTGATCGAATGGTCTACATGCAAATAAACAGCATTGGTATTTAAATGTAATTTCAAAACTGACTGAAGAAAAATAGTAGGCTAACAGAAAAGTTCGACACCGTAATTTCAATTCGCAGTGGGAACTAAATAAATATTACGAGTAATTTCACGTTTGTCATCGAAAAGTGCTTTGCCTACATTTTATACTTTTAACATCACAACAGTCATGGTTAGACGAAGCCACCGAGTTCACGGCGTCAGTAAAGGATTAGACACGCATTATTGACATTTCTCAACACTACTGAATAAACCATCAATTTTAGTCGAAACGTATAATTAATGTGTTCTGTCTGAGTTACATCAAGAACAACGTATAAAGCGAAAAATAATCTTCTTATCTTGGTTTGTTGAATCTTGTTGTGAGCGATTGCAACATCGGAAGGTACCGAAACGCGCGTCAACCCGTAAAACACGTTACATGCGGACACGCAGGAAACATGACAGTTCAACGCACTCCCCAAGAATGGGGACCATGCCACATTCGGCTAATGAATGGCAGACGAACAAAGGAGCACATCTTTGTGGCGCCGTGGACCTATTCACGTATTCCCGTGACTGTAGAGCCGTGTGTGATGTTTCAGTTTTTAGTGTCGTAACTTTTTACTGCGAACGCCTCATCGTTAACTAAAAATACAATGCACACACCCTTTTCATACAACAACATCAACACCGGCAAAACAGCATAATGCCACGTTTCCTCACTAATCTTAACCCTGACCATTGCTTAAATAATGACGGAACTAATTGGTGAATTAGCCATTAAGCAAAGATTAACGAAATATTCCTTGTCAATTCATCGAAGTTTTAATTGAAAAGAGAATTTATTTTTTACGAAATTACAAAGCGGGTCATAATGAACATCACCGATTACATTTTATTTATTGCACATTATATACAGCATTAATGATTTCTTAAAATTGAATTTGACCGAGTTATTAATAAACAATTTGCAACAAACATTGCAAAACATTGCACTCGAAAACTATACGAATAAACTGAGTATCACAATCACATAACCCGGAATCATTGGTAACGTAATTAGCATTGAACATACAGTGGCAGAATATAAGCTCTGTCATGCAACTTGCAGTAAAATGTAGGAACTGAATATCGAACAATATTTCGCTCACAAAAGGATTATGTTTACGCAAGAATCCGGACGTGATTGTGAAGAAGTAAAAACTTAAACGACACAAAGCTAACATGAGCACATGTGGGAGCTCGAAGTCTTTACATAACAATTAGTGAAACAAATGTAAAACCTACATCAAGGAAGAGGCTGTTACGTCTGATTTTAATTAACACCGGATTGCACTGAGTTGCTGCGTTGACAAAAACAGTGAAATCTTCAACGACCCATTGTCTAAGTGGAAAGTTCTGCGTGGGAGACACTGCAGACGACTTGAATCTGGTTGCCGGCGAGAAAATTGCGGAATCAAGCATTGAACTTTCATGAGTATTTATTTGATGTAGAAACAATTGGTGTTCCTCTGCTTTCACGCTTATTTCGTAAATTACATAAAATTTGTTTTTAACAACCACCATTGTTAAAACACTTGTTTTTACAGCACGTGGCTATTTTTGCCGATCGGTCCTCGCTAAGGGGCTCCCAGATGTAAACAATGCTACCAATTCCCCATTGTTCCGAAGGTCGTCTCAAGGTGCCAGACCACCCGGAACAACTCGATGTATTAAATTATTAAAGAGTAAAGTTTTCATTCCACTAAAATCAAACACTTGTTCAGCTTCTGTTGTCATGACGAAATATAACAGTATTTTTTTCAATATAAAAATAACAAGCCGTTAATAAGGTCAAGAATTGTAAATAAAAGAATCTATTTTGAGATAAATTAGGCTCTAAACTTAGTAATCTATTTGGCATAGTACAGTTAATCAAGCCTAACGTAACCGTAACACAGAGGCGGTACAATAATGGAAACGCGTGAGGACGAGGTCTGGCTCAGCGCCAATATTTTCCGTACGAAACCGAGATTTTCCCAAGATAAAGTACGCCAGGGCTCCGTGCACTGGCCTCAACATAGCGTGTGCCACCTAAATCATTTCCAGATTATCAACACGAATACAGCGACCGGGTTAAATCATAATGCCACCACTGAAATAATATATCCATTATTTAAGTGTGTCATAATAATCAACGACAACCTTGTCATAATCCAGATAAAGAAACCGTTGATAACTCAAGTGTTTTCGATGTTGACCTTTCTCTGAGATTTCTGTCAGGACCGTACGCGATAAGAATCTTATTTTCAGGAGTTAAATTTAGAAACATGTATGACGCGCCGTGAATAACACAAGCAAGAATTACATTGGTAAACCCTATAAGTGGGACCTGTTAAGTCTCCATTCTTATAGAAGCGGTTATAAATAGTGTCGGAGCAAATAAAATGCATCCGCTAGCGACAATCGTTGACATGTTAACTAATGATGGGTCAGGTATAAATCATGTTTATAATAGCGAGTCAACGCGAAGATGGTCGGAGGAAACGGTCGATTTGCGACGGATATGGCGATTGGAGCAAGTAGAGCGGCGTACGCGCGGTGAACTCGTGAACTGACTTATTAATCTCGCTCATTATGTCGGCCACACTACAATGCCGTCATTGTCCCACTCGCTACTGTTTGCTAATCATTGAATACTTCAAAAAATATAGGTATATTTATTTTGTTTGGCAAGCGTGCGTGTGGCAGTGTGAAACATGTGTTTTGTTCAAGAATGGAAGAGAATTCTATATTGGTGTCAAGTCGTGTATTGTGTTTTCTTGGATTAAACTTGTCAGGGCCACATTTTGATTTTCCTTGTTTGTTCTTGGCAAAACAGTTATTTTAGAACTACAACCTACTGAAGAAACAGGAGACCTTGGTAGTATTAATTGTTATGCTTCCATACGTATAAGTGATTCATAGCAAGGCACCACGTCTCATATTTCATACGAAGTGAGTAACGTTTTAGACTCTGTTTCTTAACGACAAGAACGTGAATAACCTTCTACTTCAGCCTTAACACCTTCATCACTTTTATCGTCCTATAGCTGATAGCCACTATCTTCAATGTCTATGCAATTCCTCGTATAGCGAATACTAATATAAATGCTAATTAAACAGTTGAAGCCGTGCAATAAATAACGATGCTGTTTAATCACACGAAGAACACCACCACCACTGAAATAGAATTTACCCAGAAATAAATGTACACGTCACAATCTTATTGAGAAACTTCAAACACAACACAACACTGGGATCCGCACGCGGACTGGTTAGGCTATGGGCCTATTCCACATACACACGGAATCGTCCGACTTTCATACTACAACGTAATTACAGAGTAGAACAGAACACCGCGTGTCTGTCTCCATTGACAGATAGCAACGCACTGAACTGAACTAAGCGGCGACTCGGTGAGGCGCGAAGACAAGCAAGCGCGGCGCGCGCGCACGCCTTCGCCCTCCGCCGCCAGCCGTTTATTTACTATTCACAGTTTAGATCCGAACGTGCTCTAATAATCACCATGGTGCAGATGGACCGAGGATACCTCAAGGTATAATTAATCGAAAATAAAACAAAAACAGACAACGTTGCGCAATCGTGATTGAGATCACAGTCGATAGAATTAATGCAAATTACGTCAATAGACTTTAGACAAGTTTATGGAAACCGGATCGATAATAATATTAGGTATATGATATAAAATCGAAAGTGAAAGTCAAGTCGTCGACTCACAAAATCCACTTGAGAAACCTGTTAAAAGTTTGGAACACTTTTACTCTTAGGAGAAAGAAAATACCAGGTAGTTGAGGTGGAAGGTAAACTTGGGGGCAAGGACCTCTAAAGGGTGGGTTGCGCCAACGCACTTGTGTAATTATTTTAAGCCCGCTAGACGAGGACGGGTAAACAGAGACACTGGAATGTCGGCCGCATATTTAAGGAGAGCTTCCATACTGTCATAGAATACAGAAGCAAGACAAAACATAGCACACATTCACTTTGTATAACTTGAACATGAATTAAATGTAATTCGATGCGGAGTATATCAACGTTTCGTTAACGTAAGCTATTTATTGTTATTTTATTTGCATAACTAGTTGCTCAAATAACAGCTACTTCAGGTAGCATTCCTTACCTATCTTGTACTGATTTCCTTACTATACAAGAGCGCAATGCAACACCTTACTAAGCAAAAGGAAAAGACTATGAGGCCATCAATAGGTTTTTTAATTTCATGAATGTCAAATCCAAAATTAAACCTCTAAAGGTTCGGATGGGACCTTTTCTGCATAATCCTTTTATATTCTTACCACAATTACTGCAGTACCGTTACCCTGTATCAAATACCCACCTAAAAGCAGGTGTTACGCCTACCGTCCCACACCGGTTTACCTTTTAGCCCACATTTATCTACAAGATTATTAGAAGTCATAAAAAAAAAGGCTCGTGCCCAAAACATAAATCGGTCAGAGTCTGCCATATTGTGCATCTGCTGAGTCAACCAGTATCGCTATCCGTGCCGTAATTTTCCCAAAACCTAGTACCTATTACGAGAATATCCTTTTTGTTCACGAATCAGGATATAAGTTACAATTTCCTTTTAAATTATTCATAGGGAAAACCTGAAGCTTAATAACATAATATTATGGTATTGTTATGCAGTTACGTTATTTACCTATTTCATAATGTAAATTTTTATAACTTCACTATCAAATAACTCGCAAAATATGTCTGTAGTTGAATATAGTCATTTTGACAGTGTTCCACCATTTGGATTTAATTAGTTCCATTGGACAAGGTAAGAAACGGTTCAGTGAACACATCAATATTGTCGACCACCGAAGGTTTGCCGTCAGACGTCACGTGCAATTTAAAGGAGATCTCAATCAGAAGTCGTAGTACAGCAACTGAATAACATTCCCATCGTTTACAACACGCAAGGATAATAACTGGCTGTTGTTCAGCATTTATTTTAATTCCCGATCAGTATGCGAATAAGAAGTAAAAAGCGAAGAAATTTTTCCCATGGCAACACTTGAAACTGAAGGTATGTCAGTAGCTCAAGACGACGGCCTTGAGTACAGAACAATGTTACGCTTACACTGCTATGCATCTTGTATCGTCGGTTCACGGACATGCGATATCTTGTCGTACAAGATCCATGTAAGATGCACGCTGCACTCGATAAAAATAAACGGTAACATAATTCATTGGCCGCAGGTGCGACTGGCTTAATGTTTTGACAGAAACATTAGTTCATAGGGAAAATAGTGCAGCCCACAGCTCAAGGGTGCCACGATAATATGTAGGTACGTGATTGAAGACACATATGCAAGTACGATAATAATATGTACCTACTTGGTAACTCTTTATAAGGGACAATTATAAACCACATTGATAAGTACTCGTAATTAAGGAACTTCTACAATTGAGTCACAAAACGAAGTACTTTTGTTCTTTCGCCTTTTAATTCTTAACGCCTTATACCTGACCAAACCTGGCTTTTAAAATCGCATGCCGGCGCCATATCTGAGATAAGCATACAATTGTCGAACATTAACAGTTATCTGTTGTTGATCGTTACAATCACAAATCCTAATGGATGCTAAGACCAGCTTACCGATGCTGCGTAGGCGCATGTTTGGGCGGAGGTGGGCGGCTGAACTTGGCACGCCGGCTCTTGCGCAACTAATACAGGCCCTTCTATATTCAATGACAACACATAAAGGACCGGTATGTCCACAATTCACGTAAACATCCACTTGTTATTGGTTTATTGAATACACCTATCATACAATAAAGGTTATCAAAACAATACAACTCTAACTAATTAAATGTAAATAAAATTACAACGACATGAATAAATGACCACTGTGTGATCCTCACTTATGATCACAATAAGTTGTCTAATGCAAACAAAAGCAGAATTCTTTTTTTATAATCGTACCAATTACTGTAAATAAGACAAGCATGCAATTAAACACAAATTGAAAATTTTCAACTGCTATTGACTTTGATAAGTGGTTAACACGAAGCGAAATACATGGCGCGTAGCATCAAATCAATTATTAAATTAAATTGGTTAATAGAACACTGGATCAATGAAGAAGTCAGTGGCAAGGAAAGCGCAAAAAGTGGAATAAATAACAAACTTTCGTTAGAGAGAAGTGTGCCAATAGAATGGGAGGGAGCGTGCGTGCGCACAGACAAACGGCCGACGCAGCCGTGCAAATGTACTGAATAACTGCATGCGTAAATACTTCAGCAAACGTAAGTGAAACTGATGCGTTGCAGACATATACACAGAATAATCGTCTAAATAATTAGACAAGTGTAGAAGACGCACATATCGAGTTACGTAATGTAGATGAAAATACGTAACAAACAAGATCTTAAAATAACCAACAACTTTTCAAATATGAGGAATAACCATGCATATGAGGAATAATTATGAATTATAATATAGAAATGAAACGGCGTGCTACAACATTCATGAATGTACGGTAGACGAGTCAATCAGGGTAGTAGGGTAAAAGAATGCAGCCGCCTTACAAATGCTCAATGGAAGAGATTAAGCACGCACGCCGAACGCCGGCGACGCATTACCGTTGCATTACATACCTACCTATCTACTGCAGCTATGTGTTTACACGGCCATACATATAATAATGAGATCATCCTTATAGCTAAGAGGAAAATTTACGTAAACTTGCATACATACAACTGTGTTGTTAAAATGCGCCATTTTCAGGAAAACGGCATATGGATTCCAAATTATCAATATAATAATTTTGATTGCATGTTTGTCCTGTAATTTATATTTATTCACTAAATATTTAGGTAAAATTTTTCGAATGGAACAAAATTACACAAGATTCAAATCAGTCCATCGTCTATGAATGACACCCTGCTATTCAAGATAATGTCACAAGCCAATCATACAATAATACCTAACATAATATTTACAGTGTTCAATCAAAACATAATCACCGATGACATACGAGCGCGATTAGAAATGTATCGCGCACCATTTCTACTGATTGCAGTTAACATTTCCGCATCCGGCGAGAGTCGAACAACGCGTTCTGATAAAAGCTTTTACAGGCTTTACAAGGCGGGAACATATTTAGGTGACGGCTCGGCTCGGTAAACAGAGTCAGCTATAAACTGCTGTTTGGACGAACGCCAGCGTTGATCCCGATCAAATGCTCCCGGAATCGATGAAACTGTATCTGACTCCGAAGTGATATTGGAACATTTGTGTATCGCGCCTCTCAATTTAGACGGCCTTACGCTGGATAAATTGTTCAATGAAATAGACTCGCCGGCATGAACGCTTCCCACAGAATGCAGAATGTACAGTACTGCCCATATTAAAGAAGTGGGCTATAACAATTAAGAAATTGTGACACGCTTAGACGGATGCTTTAATGATGGTGGGTTAACATACTAAGAAATTAGGAAATGCCACTTACTTCTGTTTAAAAGTGGAGAGTTATCTCTGTGAGAATTGACGATGTAAGAGAATAATTATGATGCATCTAAAGTCAGATTTATTTCTGATTTTACAAATCGGCGGTGTAAACTCACTAATCGTTCACTGAACGCATTACAGGATTCACACAAGATATAAAGACGTGTGAAGACAATGCAATGCAGTTACAGAGCTTCGATTTTCAAGTGCTACACGGCTTACTCTAATATATACCAATAGAACTTACATTGTAATCCTAACATCATAGACAAGTATTGTCGATCAGGCTCGTTTCGTAGAACTAAACGAAGCTTAGTTACAGAGCAATGTACTAATGACCGGAGGATACGGCGTGCACAGAATTTTAAAACAAGCAAGCAATTATGTCGTTCTAAATGTAAAGTACGAATTTATCAAGATTTCCTCTGACAGGACGTGCTTTGCAATTATTTTAGGATTACTTTAGGCTCAGAACGAATCCGGTATCACGTTGGATATACAATTGGAAGTTTCTTTGAAATAACACTCGCTTCTCTTTATAGAGGCGTGTTATTTGAGCAACTACGGCTGATACTCTTGTTATGTCAATAATAACAAGTGAAATGTCAAGGATTTGGGAAAGACAACATTCCTTATTGATGGATCATGTTACTAATATCTAGTCGTTTCTGCTAGTGGCATGCTTATAAATATTAACTTTCCATCAGTAGCTTGTATACGTTGTCTGAGAAAATTAAACACGACGGGTCTAAATTCAATGATGTTTAGTTTTCATCTACGTGCATGAGAATGCAGCTTCTGAGATTTATGACTGGTATTTCAAATATAATCTACTGCAACGTTATATTGCGCCATCGCGGCATATTTGTATTTATGTTCTACACTGACTTGGATAAAACCATCTCACTGGCAGAGTGATGATTACACTGGCTCGTATCTTGTAATATTACTTCAACGGAATGCCCGCAGGACATCAATAAGATATTATTACCCATAACAGCTTTTAACACAGCTTCTAGATCTAGCTTCGCGCTGGTTAGCCTGTCAGCCAGGTTTATAGCTTATTTTCTATAATTGGAAAATATTGCACGTTGTCAGTATTTTCACAGATTTCGGTAAGTCAAAGAATTTCACTTAAAGTGGCACACGAGTAAGTAGTCCAACAAGTTCCACATGCGGTCATAAAGTGCGACTCGAGTCCCGTAATTGACAGACCTCAGTGAGGTACACGAACACACCGCCATACAATGTGAGCCGAGATTTCTCCGCATTTACAATTCACAAGCTAACTTAACAAGATCAAAGAAATCTTGTTCTGAACAAAATGTGTCTATACGTAATAAGGTTTAAGTGCATTCGAAATTTTCACAAAAAAGTGAAAGCTCTTGTATAACTTACAAGAACAAAGTACGCCGTAAAAACGTCTGAAAATACAATGAATTATAATTTTATGTAGATTATTTCCATGTTTCCCACGTAATTACAAGAATTATACTCATTACAGAGCGTTCCCAAACAAGATTGAATTCGTGACTATCACTAAACGTGTATACGAAATTCTATAAGACATTGCACGTTTTGTGCCGTTTCCTACTTGCACAATCGTTGTAAAATAGGCCCTATGCAGTAAACTACCAAATATCGACTTGTAAAAGGTTAAACGTGCAAGAAGTTAACAATGGTTTGCGGTAAATTGGCTATAAAGAATAATTACACGTCGTTGCCGCAGAGGTATTTAGAAAACATAATATTTTAGTATATTCTAAGTACATTAATGCTGTTCAGTAGCAATTCACTTTGGAAAGCGAATGTAAAGTACTCGACACTTTCCCTCGACGGAGCTGATGTCAATAGCCATTACGTTAAGGGTACTATCAATATTTATCAACGCACTGCATCGTATCTGATATGTTCTCGATTCACATGATTTTATTGCTAATAAATCAATCGCTGACGGAAGTATAAAGTCAACTTTCTAGTTGTTAAATTCAAAACAGTTGCTATAAAAGAATCTTGTTAACTGAGATAACAATAAATTCGGATTTTATTTATATTCTTCTTTTTAGGTAAACTGTCAGTTAACGAATAGTTTCCCAGTCAATCAACCATGATATTTTGTGCACATAGCGAAAGCCTTTCCTATCAGAATTTTGTTCCGAGTATAGATATAGATATTCGTCAATAGTTGACGCGAGTGACACCATGAGTGCGTCAATATCCGCCCTGTGGCCAGGTGCCGGAACCACGGGGGAATGACCGCGATCCTATCTGACAACTGACCACTTCAACCCACTGTGCGCCGCGAAAATTTACAATAACAACCGTTCGCTACACTTTTAAGGAAAGATGATCTTCAGATAGCAGTTTATTGTACAACTTAGTATTTATGTGTGCCTGTGTCGTCTCACAATTTAAAATTCTCGATTTTTTTGGTATATTTGCAAGCTTATAGTATCTTGTATGCAGTGCGTTGTCCTTTACATTACAGCTCTATTCTGCGTAAGTAATCAGATGTAATTTCATTGACCATGATTACCCAAGCTCGAGTTACCAAGACACTTCATTAGACATTAAGCACAGTGCGATGACTTCCAAGTAAAAGCAAACGCTAAGTGAAATGAGGCTCTTTACTGTAAATGCATATAAAATTGCTGTGGGATTCTCACATGTAATATTTTCTGAGATAACCCTATGAGTAATGTAACGTTATCAGTCTATTTAAATAGATACTGTGATAGCGCCCAAAATAACGATAAAACGTTTAGATCGTAATAAAACCTCATACATTTTGACATTGTAACGCACGCCCTTAAATCTAAAAAAAGCTTCTATCGTAATCAACTTGAGTTATATTTATTGGCCTTAAATGTTCCCCAAAAATCCCGGATTATCCCCCGAATGCGTGTTCTCACGGCATGTTATCGGCTTCTCGGGGAATTCGGTTCAGTGACGATAAGCACGCACTTATCTGTCGTCGTAGACCACGAACGCGATTTATAAGCTAGTGCCATGTTATGCTAGGGGACTCTTAGGTTAAAACACTATAGTTTTTTTCAAATACTTCACTATGTCGGTACTTTAACTTCAAATAAATGAAATTGTACCGCTAGATTGATCTTCTGCACATAAATATTTAAGGACTGCGTTTTTTTGAGCACAAAGCTGTCCCCGAAAGAAATTTCTATTATGAAAACAGCGATTAAAATTCCATCGCATATGTGCAGACCCGAATCGGATTCTCTTTGCATTCAACGTTGATGCACGGTGTGGGTAAAAGACGTGGTGCGATTGACAAAACAGCCGATTGGACTATTATGAATCGTTTACCTGTATCGCGAAGGCACATAACTTTATATTCTGTCAATGTTTGCAACCTCCTGCAGCCGCATGACGACACACGCATTTGCAGTATGTAATTGCGTTGATTACACAAAAGGAGCTGTGCTTTATTAAGCGAGCGAGGAGTTATAAACTATAAATAGCGCGACGCGATGGTGCAAGTTGAACTTAACATTCTACTAATCAAGTGCAGCTACGACTCTACGGCGGCATACTTGAGAACAAAACAACGTGTTATTGTTGTTCGTAGAACAAAACAGGGTAAGAAGGTCCATTCTTACCACGAGTGGGGAGGAGAACAATGCGTGGCGAGGCAGGTAGCGGGATACGGGCCCCCAAGACGTTGTTACGCCCGACACACGACATGTGCAAGCGTGATTTTAGAACACCCGGCTCGACAGATGCTTATTATATCCTTTTTTCAAACACCGTTAAAATATTCGCCAAGATTAACTTCAAATTCCGAGCACTCGATCAATAGAAAAACCGAAAGTTATTACGAGATACTTTTTATAAAATGTCAGTTGTTATTACATGAAGATCAAAACACGAATGCTATTGTTGTGAATATTGTATCCGAACCATTCGTGTGTATCTAAACTTTTCTTCATTGATAGCAATCGAACCGCGAAGTGTCGGCGTTCAGTCACGCTACTAGATCAGGAGATTTAACAAAATATCTTCAATATTTGAAACCACAATGGTCAGAGCGATCCTAAAGACCAGAACTAATTCTATAGGTACATAGTTATAAATTTAGAAACGGTACTAACTAACCATTATAGAACGATCGATGTAATGGTAACGAAGCGGTGAAAAAGTTCTACCAACAGAAGTAAATTGATCATAACACCTCCAAATTACAACTGAGCAAAACATTGAAGAATTTTACGAAATCCGATGCAAAGCCTCAGTTGAGCTCCACAAGGAAACTCGACAATGATATCAGTATCAAAGCAGGTAAGCTAACGGCATCGTATTGTTGCAACCCGAAATGACGGTCCTATTCAATTGTTTTGGTACAACCTGTCGTGCAAAACAAAAGGTAATATTCTCTAGAAGATATACATTGCACCATTAGTTTTAAAATGTTGACGCGCTAATTAGTCGCAGCGTCTACGTATGTAGATGTCACCGCAAAGGGTGACTGTTGTGACCGCCACACTCTGGGCCAGCTATATTTAGGCCCCTCTTATACGCCACCGACCCAACGACGTGTGATACGATCCTTGGGCCACTGGAGGTAATCAATATACTGAGTGATTAATTGATTTATTACAGAACACTGCTCTACAGGGCCACTGTCAACTTATCGGCTGACCTTATAATTTATGAAACCTGACATTTCCAAGACTTATTTGTGAGAGGATTCGTCAGCCGCTTTCGAAAACGTAAGCTTCGTTAAAGTTCAGAAATGATTTCCAATTTCTTATCGCCGTTATGTAAGTTGCATCAAGTTACTGGTGGCAGAAGTTGGATGTTGCATGTAGCCATTCGATGGATCATTGAGGTAGAATTAAGTTAACAGTATACATCACACTGCTATAATGACATACAAACTGTTGGAGAATGGTCACTGAACAAAACCACGACGTATAGCACTTGACAAAAGCACGTAATGATTCCACAAAACAAGCACAATGGTACGGCGGTTCATTGGGAGCAAACCGCAGAGTTCCTGCGCATTGTGGTGGCGAGCCTGCTGGCACACCGGACACAAGAGTGTGGACGCACCTCACACAATGTCGGAGAAGCGAGGCGCGACGTGCGCGCGACACGGACCGATGCCAACTGTTTACCAACGCGCGCTCGGTGTGCACCCACCACTACCAGGGCTGGCAAGTGATCGCTCTACTGAGGATACTGGTGTTTGTTTACTTAAACCATACGGTCTGAATCAGCTCTTAATATGGCTTATACGGCGGAAACTAACATGATCAAAAAAGAACCATTGGCTAAGAGGAAAATAATCACCGCAATTACAATAAAGACCTTTATGCCATAATAAATAAGACTCAAATTCTGTGCAGTTAATAAATCACTACGAAAACTGCATGCTGCACTATCACCAGATACAGCCCTATTAGAATCATAAAGCTTAGTTTAACAAAAAAGTTGGTCATACACGATAAGCGATATCATATCGCGTCGGAACTTCGAAGTTGGCGTTTATCAGTTCTAGTCGACTAGGGAAATATATTTTCTCTATTAGACATAATATTTACATTATCTGCAACACAAAATTATGTTTATGCTGCGGTTAGGAGATACGTAACCATTAAGCCGATGTAAGGTCATGTGCATAAGCTAATAAAACTAGTGTCAGCTTACTGGCCTCTCATGATATGAACAGTTACATGACATCTGTGACAGCCTGACATTTTTTCTGTTCCAATTTTAAATTTAATACCTCACTTAACTTTTCGGATTACAAGCGGTGTATAGTTTAAGCGTGCTACCAACCTTAATGAAGTTTCAGAATTCAACGAGGTGGGCCGTGTACAATATTGTAATGTAGGAATATGGCTTGACATACTTTCGTACAAAATTGAAGCTCTTTTATTTATTACTTTCGAAATTAAACGCGTTTCAATTAAACCATACAGTTAATGTTAACCATGATTCGAAGTAAAGATACACGTGTCTAAAGGGAACAGTACACTGGTGATAAACACGGACTGCGTGAATGGTGAGCGTGTCGTTTACTACATAATTGAAACTTCACTTTAACAAATTGACAGTGATAGACCCGAAACGGGGTCACACTCGCTCGTAACAACGATAATTATTTGACGGCAGTTTTCTTTTGGACTCGTTTGCGTAGCGATACGACAGTACACTCGGAGCCGATCGTATGCAAATATCAATACTACATCTGTTCACCGCTGTAGCCCCTTATCTACATGCAGCAATAATTGAGCAATATATTGCAGATAGCACTAAAGTGAAACCGTTTCGGAATACTTAATTACGATTTATTTCACATTTAATATCTTAATTAAAACAAGAATTTAAGTATTAATGAGTTTTCTAGTTAATTTATGTAAGCGTTCAAACTACGAATATTTACAGCAATCGCCGGAAGAAATACGTAAACATAAATCTTGGGCTAAAATTAGCGTTCAAACAGTTTGAAAGATGGGCTTTGTGTACACGACACAAAAAGGGAAAATTGTTAAATAGACAGGGCACGGCTACAGCAGTACATCGGTAAGACATCATTGAGTCACGTTTTCAGAGATTCAATTTTGAGTTGTGCACGTCTGCAGATAGCGATTAATAAAAGCGATATTTTATCATACGTTTTGTAAGGTTTCCGCAACTGATTCTCAGAAAAACAAAAAAATGAGGCATTTGGAAACTTGGACAAACCCTGTGGTTACTTAAGTGGTTTCCATTCTATTTGAAGCAGGTGGTCTTAATTTTTTTAAGTGTCAAGAATAATTAAGACAATAAAGTGTGTAGCATCTGCAATTCAATAACTGCGTCATCTAAAAACGGCATTGTAAGATTATTGATGATCTAATGTTAACACGCCACCTCACGTTTTCACGCTAATACATTTTTACAAAATGGTTTTACATGCATGATTACCCCTATAATTACAGTTACACATATTTACGTGGAAAAAGAATCAACCTAAGTGCTACATTGAGTCAGAAAAAGCGAATGCGCTTTGTGAAAGTTAAAAGTTTCATAATATTCAGCATATGAAGTTCGGTACACGGCTGTGTCCCAATTTGTATGCGTAAAATGGCACATCTGCATTGCCGTTGAAAGTGGGAATAATATTTTTGGCACGAACGTTTTAAAATCGGGCCAAATCACCTCACACCGCCCCGGACCTATTGGTAGGTGTTATTTTGCATTTTCTTGGTAAATGTTGAAGGTAGGAAATACTAAACAGCTAAGTTGACTATAACAAGTTAAATACCATTACATGATCCCATCTTAGTCTATCAGAAGCAACATAAATGGAATCATAGTTGTTTTAGTTAGAATAATTTGTCTGTCATTCAGTGCACTTGTACCTATGTAAATTCTCCATATAAATGTGAGTTTTAGTACAAACCGTTCCAAGACTCCCACACTCTTTATGCGAACAGAATTGTTAATGTGCGAGCACTATGGGTTATAGTGAAAATTTTAAATATCGACTGTATAACGATTCTAGGAAAGAGTACGGAGCGAAAGAGCTTCACATTTTGTGAGCCGCATAATTAATATATTACTTGTAATTTCAATGAAATTCTGCGCTGCTTGGCGGTGAATGTGAATAATTTTATATGAATAACTTAGAAAATACGTAACAGTTTAAATATGTATTTCTGCTCCTTCAACATAATCTTATTTTAATGTAATTTGGAGCTGAACAAGACAACCGCTTACATACTGGTCACGGCCGCTACGTCTATGAAAATTTGCAATAGCAGGAACATCAGATGCTTTGAAATTCCAGACTTAAGACCAACGCTGTCATAATACTGGCGAGTTTTTGTCAAAAATCCTATGACTTAAAACTACACTTTTTAGGGAACCTATAACTCTCTAGCTCATTCTGCCTATTTGTACTAAAGCAAAATAGATTTGACGAAGTTTGCAACACTGCAGTCTTAACTATGCAGAATGTTCCAATCATGAATGATACCGTTGGAAACGGTGCCAACAAATCGACACTGGCCAGCCATAATGACATAATCACAACAGGTTTATAATTCAATACAAACTAACAGTGGCTGTTGATGAACCCGCCTGATTCAATAACGGGCTGACGACACAGCTCGCTTCTACATTTAAAACAAAAATAGCTTTGTAAACATCCTTAGTGTTTGTGTTAGCCAAAGGTTAATACAGGACAAAATATGTACACAGTTCATTTCGTATCTAAATATATAAAACTCAAAGGTGACTGACTGACATAGTGATCTATCAACGCACAGCCGAAACCACTGGATGGATCGGGCTGAAATTTGGGACGCAGGCAGATGTTATGACGTAGGCATCCGCTAAGAAAGGATTTCCCGAAATTCCCACGGGAACGGGAAAAAACGGGATTTCAAGTATAGCGCGGGCGAAGCCGCTGGCAGAAGCTAGTGCCAATTCGAAGTATTGTTAGCTCGAGTAGTCGATGTAGCTAAGATAGGACGCATCTCTTCATTCGGGTAGTCTTGGCTATATGTAGCGGTATGAGAAGTGGAGTTGTAGGCCAAGTGTGCGAACGGAGGGAGGCGGTGGTACTTACACAGCAGGAGGGATGCGAGATAGTTGTCATAGTACGTCTACAGGCGATTAAAACTATACAGTATAGTAGGTACGAGCTTCAGGAGTTATGCTTGCCGGCTGTATAATGTAAGGTCATACGATGTATTCTTGATACAAGCAAGCAATAAAATGTAGTATGGTTCAGAAAGATAGATAACTGAGAGGATCTAAAAAAGCAAAAAGGAGTATTTTAGATGATGGGAACAAAGCCCTTTTGTCTTTATACAATAACTATATCTATCAGAAAAAGGTAAAAAAAGCAGATAGGTAGGTTATGTCTTCCTCTAACCATCTAGGCGAGTGGGGTACACTACAAATTATATTAACTTTTTAATATTATAGCGTTGAAAACAATGAATACGGAGTGCCGTTGTGAGTCACCTCCCTCATTGTGGAGGCATATCGCATCTTATCCTTACATTTCTTCTTAGCAAGATAATGCTCGTATTTGCTCTGTGTCCTAAGTACAGGTTTTTGTAGTGTTTGCGTGTACTCAAACTACTTGTAATCGAGAGAGCTGCGTTTAATTGACATAACTCTGGTTTCATTCCGTGGCAACTATAAACTTTTAATTTGTTACATTGGTTAAATGCTAAAGTTTTCTTTTATCAAGATGTTTGTTGAATATTATAAAATGCTTACGTGTTATGTGCGAATATTCTAAATATTATAGCGTGCTTTCCTAATTATTAATCACTTTGTACAGGAAGTGTCCGATTGCTTTAGGATTAACTGGGAATTATATCCGGATAGTACGCACGTTGCCTGCTTAAATTCACGCTCTCTAAGAAAGGCTTAATGGTTTTATCTCGCATCGGACTTGGTGCGTAGTATATCTAAGTATAACGACTTTGTACTCACGGGTGATGCAATATAGAGAGCTTGCAGGATCGATTGAATGTATATTGACTTAGATGGTATGAGCTTAATTAATCAGAATATTGATTATTGGATACACACGTGTGATAATAATGCCCATGTAGATGAAAAGTACTCTTAGGTGATAAGTGGAGGTGTTGGACTGAAAATCGTAATCAGACTTGTATTGTTTGTTGCGGTCTCACATTAACAGGCTGTTGTAGCGTTATTTGCACAATTGTGCAGTATAAGATTTCTTAAGTATGTTTCATCGCTCAAGTATTTTTTACGCCAATAAGTAATATTTTATAAAGATATAATTCTTCATTGTTAAGAATGCATAAAGTCATTATTACTGTGTATTAGAAGCTAGTTTTTGTATCGTGTGTGCGGCTGGCTGCCCGCGTCGCTGGTCCGAGCTTGTGGAAACAAAAGCGCTTAGGGTTACGCGGTGATTGGACCAAGGCTTTGCAAGTGACGCTCTCGACGCGCAACTAAGCTAGTGTCCGAGCTGGACTCACATCGGAAATTGTGTCTCTCAACTCTTTGAAACCAGTTTGACTTATGGCGATTTCTATAACTATTGTAGTTTTTTCGATATGTAGACTTAAGTGGAGCTTAGATGATAATGAGGTATCTAGTAGCAAGTAAAGCTCGTGTCGGACTGTTGAGGAGATATGAAGGACGAGACTCCATGGATATTCGCTAATGGGGACAATTGAATTTACACTAGATCATCTGTTTATTGGTGCGATAAGTTTGTTATGAACTGTTTGAGGTATTGTGGTTTCCCCATCAAATTTTTGGATTGTTTTGGTTGTCGCTGTTCGACATATACGTTATCCTTTATAGAACTTCGCCTTCGTCACGTACCCATGCATGTTAAATGTCTAATTACTGGGAGACAATTAATAAAATAGAAACTATACTTGATGTGCCATCGTGTGTGGTTAATTTCATAAGAACTATCTAAATTATGGATTCCTGCCTGGTCTCATAAGACGACATGACATCCTGTAAGATAAAGATAAAGAGTGCATTATGGACAGAATATGAGTATCGCATGTGCTTACAGATTCTTCTGTAAGTATCTCACGTATTTTATTCGGAACAAACCATCAAGGTGTGAGTAATCGCGTGTTTGATTATAAAGTATA
>NWSH02000519.1:5109137-5122521 GCA_002382865.2 Heliothis virescens
TATATAAAACTCAAAGGTGACTGACTGACTGACTGACTGACATAGTGATCTATCAACGCACAGCCGAAACCACTGGATGGATCGGGCTGAAATTTGGGACGCAGGCAGATGTTATGACGTAGGCATCCGCTAAGAAAGGATTTCCCGAAATTCCCACGGGAACGGGAAAAAACGGGATTTCAAGTATAGCGCGGGCGAAGCCGCTGGCAGAAGCTAGTTATACTTTATAATCAAACAGACGGAGAATTATATACCTTATGGTTTGTTTCCGAAAAGAAAATTACGTTATAGATACTTACAGAAGAATCGTGTAAAGCACATGCGATACTCATATTTCTGGTCATAATGCACTTCTTATTCTCTTATCTTACAGATGTCCATGTCGTCGATATGACCAGGTAATACATAATTTTTAGGACATGATTCTTTAAATACTAATTAACCACAAAACTACATGGACAATCAATAATTTTCTATTTTATTATATGTCTCCAGTAATATTAGAATTTAACAGGCATGGTAGTGAACGAAGCGAGTTCGTACTAAAGGATACTGTTTATACTCGAAAGCAGACAGACAAAATCAATAAAATTTGAATGAAAACCCACAATACCTCTAAACAGTATCATAGACGAAACTTATCGCACAATAAAATGATAGAATGCTTGGTGGCCCATTAGCGGTTATCCCTGGTCTTTAATACTGGATATCTATAAACTTTATATCCACAGTTTGAGATCATAGATTGAATTTTAACATTAGCTCCACTTAAATTACATAATCGAAAAACTACGAATAGGTTATAGAAATCGGCCATAAGTCAAACTGGTTGCACACGAGGTTTTTAGAGGCCCAATTCCGAGAGTCAGCGAGATATCTTGTTTGCGGTCGAAACGTCAGCTTGAAAGCCTGGTCAATTCGACCGCGTAACCCTAAGCTGCTCTTGTTTTCACAGCCTGATGGCATCCGGACCAGCGGACAGCGGGCAGCCAGCGCGACACACGATACAAAACAAGCTTTAATTACACCAGTAAATTAATGCACTTTACTGCATCCGTTAAACAATATTATTATTATCTTTCATTAAAAGCGTCATGAAATTTTCATTTTTTGCGTAAAATACTTAACAGAAAGTACTTTTAAGAATTTAAATAACGCATACGAAGTGTTTATTAGCCCGACTCAATATTATTAGTGTTATATAAATGTCATTTCAGATTTCATAAAAATCTGATAACGACGCATAAATAATTATTTAACGAGTACAAGAGCATTTACAGTGTATGCAAATAAACGTTATAATAAGTAAAAATATCAGAGCAAAACACCGTGAAACAGTAAAAATTAAGAGATCTTGATGGACGCAGTGAGATAATTAGTAGTTGGTGAGTAGCCGAATTAAAACTTAACTAAATACGCACCAAGTCGATGCGAGATAAAGCCATTAAGACCTTTGCTTAGAGAGCGTGAATTTAAGGCAAGGCACGTGCGTACTTACCGATTAATGCCACAGTTAATTCCTAAAGCAATCGACACTTACCTGTAACAAAATGATTACATAATTAGTGAAAGCACGCTATTTAATATTTAAGAAAGTATTCGCAGACATAACACGGTAAGCTTATTATAATATTCCAACAAACATCTTGATAAAAAGAAAAACTTTTAGCATTTAACCAATGTACCTAATTAAAAGTTTATAGTTGGCACGGAATGAAAGGCCAGAGTATGTCAATTAAACGCAGCTCTCTCGCATTTACAATAAGTTGGTTACACGCAAACACTACAAAAACCTGTACTTAAGGGACACAGAGGCAGAATACGAGATTATCTTTGCTAAGAAAAAAGGTAAGGATAAGTGCGATATGGCCTCCACAATGAGGTGGGGAGGTGACTCACTAACGAGCACTCCGCTGATTCATTGTTTTCAACGCTATAATGAAAAGTTATATAATTTGCTTTGTGACCCCACTCGCCATAGATGTGTAGGAGGAAGACACTACCTACCTATCTGCTTTCTGTCTACCTATTTTCTGATTACGTATAGTTAGTTGTATTAAGACAAAAGCTGCTTTGTCCCATCATCTAAAATACTCCCTTTTTGCTTTTTTAAGACCATCTTCAAGTTATCTATTTTAAGATAAGTATAATTTTTATTCCTTTCTTGTAAAATACATTAAACTTAATTAACAGCCGGAAGCTATACTCTGTAAGCTCGGTACGGTACCAACGTAATTTAAAATGCAAGAGAAAAAGATCGCTAATCGTATCTTCGCATCCTGTTACCCCCAGCTGTGGTGAAGGTACCCACCGCCTCCCATATGTCGCTCTGGCCGAACAATACATAAATATAACAAAACACTACCGATGCTAATAATCTCCATCATACCACATGACTCTGGGAACAATCTCTAATTTGGCAAAAAAAACTAAAGCAATTTTAGGACACACAAACAAAGGAACAGCTTTCCGAGAAGTCTTAATAGCTTTCTGAACACATTGTGATTTACAAACTGTTACTTTAATAATCGCAGTTATTGACGGTTTCACAGATCACTAATCTAATCCATACGTTTATCGAAAGGCAAACATACCGAAAAACAAACATCTTTTCAATTAAGGTCGGACTCCGTCTGTCCGTCAATCATGCAAGCTTTTGATCATCTAACAGATCGTCGTCCCTTTTATGGCAAACATAAAATCAAGAGCGTGTTAACATTATGCACCTTTAAAAATTCGAACAACGCCGTATGAAGGAAAGAAGTAAAATATTCTAGGGGCACGAATGGGCACGAGACACTTAACTCTTTCCACAAGTAGGACCTCAGTAAAGATCGGTTTTCCGTATTCATCGAAAGAACGCGATTGGAATTGCTTCTGAGAGCTTAGTCGAATAAAAACTATGGAGAATTTAGTAATGACGGCCTTCAGAGCGTAACTAGTTTTTTTGTGGAAGCAGCTCTCGCTTCCACATCAAGTAAGAGGTTGTTTCTTAACCATGCTTGACATATACGGAGAATTAACTTGATCTTGGAAAATGGATAGCAGAAGATCAGGTCCACTTTGGACGTTTTTGTCATTGTAACTAGTTGTAATTACTATGCATACTAAATGGATGCATGAATCAGCATTACAGCCACATGAAGTCTTCTTCATTCTGAACCTTCAAGTGAAAACAAATAATGTAAGTACCTATAGGCAATAAAAACAAGAGCCAATTTCAAAGAAAGCGTTGTAAACTAAGCTAACCACAAAGTGATAAAACTTAGTTCGTGGCAATACAAGCTAATTCGTCATGAGTCAGTTCTTAGAAAACGGATGCGTTAATTTGACACAATTTGAACACAATAGCAGGAGCTGCTCATTATCCGTGACGCGCTCGGGGACATGGTCATATTTTTGCGAATCTCTCACTGGATCGAGATGCCAACTCTAGAATCATTCACCCGTGAATTGAGGTTAGCAACTAGTTTGATTATATTGAATGGCAGGCTAGATGTTAAGTGGATCAAACAATACATTTGAAATCGACGGGAATGAAAACAAGCCCATCAGAGACTTCAAACATAACCTAAGATAACCGTTGTATTAATACTAATGAGTATAAACAAAATCATAATTATAAGTGACTTCCGAACGTCTCAAAATCATGCTACTTAATCAAGAATGAACCGCAATATGTCTATTAAGACCGGATGCACTAGAAAATGTTGACCTCATAAACTAATATATGCAAACCATTGAAGGGACCCATTATGCTGGTTATTGTTGATTCAGATATGCATAAATACATTGGAGAGTATGCGTGTAGTTGTGTTTGAAGTCCCGAAGGAGGCGGTCGCACCGCAGACGATGGCCTGGCTAAGTATGTGGGTCAAACCTGTACACTGACACCGGCCATTGAGGCTTGCGTGAGCGACACACATGTACAAACAAATGCCGCACGAACATATCTACTACTGTACGAGCTTAATAACTATGTACCTACACAAGAAACGTGTCTACAAGATATTAGATGAATATAGTGCGGTAGCTTAGATTACAATAGAAAATGACACAAGAAAAGTTTACAACCCACTGATATATGACTCGTTTAAAGACCTTCGATTTTGAATGCATGTAAATGTCGTTGGTGATTGATGTTTCCTCTGTATTCATTTACATGTTATATTTATTTTCAAAATCTTAAATATGAAAGACAAGGCTGTATGGAACACTAAGTTATTAAGAAACGTTCATCCATCACGTCATATGTACTTACGTACTATTCTTGGCTTTCATGCAGTATTACTGAACATTATAATAATATTTTGCCATTATGGACAATTTATGTATATTAGAGTGGGGAAACATCATTGTTATGTGTAAATGCGCAGTAATTAGTAGATTTACGTAAAGTCATGGAAACCATGTCGTGGGAGCCATATTGTCTGCGCGTGGGCAACGTTCTACGCTGTAAGCGTCAGTTTCTTTATAGTCAGCGCATTGTTGAATACTACCTAAAGATTACCTCTTCGCATTGCCAACTGATGTCCTTTCCTGATTTTTACTCGGAACAATGACAATTGTTTCTGAATAAGGATGAGGAATGAGACGAGTAAGCTCAAGGAGTATTTATTTTTAACTGTTAGCTTGAAAATGACCGTTTCGTGAAACAAAAAGATTATTAAGAGATTAACGCTTAATTTTTATTACTGCCAACTTATCCTCATAGTTACCGAAGTTACGAAATTAAATATGACAAAAAATAAATTCTAAGATATTTTAGATAATAATAATGTTTCCGTTGTTGGAACGAGTTGTCGCAAGGGCCGTTTGTTGTAAAACCGTGGGTCACGAGCGTGGAGTCGCCAGAAATGTAACAAAGATTGACCTCATTTGGAGAGCGGCAGCGTTTGACGCGGTTGGTACACTAAACACAATGGCATGAATCATATTTTCCCACAATTGAAGTCCGAGAGGAAGCACTGACCATGCTATTACGCGACTGCGCAAAAAATGCACACAATGTCATTGCGTCGACTTTAAAGTATTGTACGTTTGTAAATGATATTCTAAATTGCTCTTGAAAGTTATAACCTAAACAATACCTAAGTAAAACTATTACCTAAGCAAATACGCCTATAAAGCCTATAATATTACCTAATAAATAATAGCAACACATGTACAAATATTTACAAATAATGAATATATGCTCGTAGTGATTAATGTATGACTGCCTTTATTTAAGTTATAAGTGTAATATTGTGATTAATATTCTTTCAATACATTAATTATCTCATTATTCAATTCGGTATCAAATTAACACGTCTGCCACAGAAACAATCAGTGGCGCCATCTAGCGTCGAGTAGCGACAATACTTACATGCTCTGAGCGCATCAAGAGATGGCGGTAGCGTCGCTGAACTACCTCCTTGCATTGCCGCTAGAGCGGAGTAGGACTCCCGATCACATGGTAAAACTTCGCTGTATTTCCTCTTCCTGTGTATAATCGCCTTCCACATGTTGAATTTTGTACGTTTTTCTCTTTGTAGACTCATTTCATATTATTTTAATGCACTTTTTAAAACTAAACAGCTTTCACATAACTTGTACTAGACACTTTGTTTGAAAATGTTTTCATCGCTGTTGACGAAAAAACATTATTTTATCATTTGGAAGTCATAAAGTTTCTGTTTTAAATTGCAAGTGAGTTCTGAGTTCAAGGGTCGAGTGAATAGATGCCGACAATTGGCGTGTAAATCACTGGCATTACGACACGGCGATGTATCTAACAAGATAACGATAGTGAATGAAGATAGGGGCGCTGCACTCGAGTGTCCCTCTCAGCATCAATGTGTTATGTGGTCAACTTACTTTAATAGACAATTTATCTTTATCGCAGCTGTCGGATGGCAAATCATTGCACTTAAATTTAATCATAATTAATTTTAAAGGTATCTCCAATGTTAGACCGAAATTAATTCTCGTCCTCAATATTTTTGATAGTCCTCCAGATTGTGTGTTCTAAATAGCAATGGACATGTAATATATTCAATCCACATATTTGCAAAATTATCTGTGTAATCCATAAATAAACTACAATTTCCCGAGGTCAAATATAATTGGGTCTCAGAAAGTGTTTACAGCTGATAGCTAATCTGTTTAATTAAATATAAAATAATTGCAAAAACCACTTCAATATTGATAAAATGTATAAAATAATATTCAATATCTGTAAACTCGAAGTGCGTGGATGCCAGTCCGTCTGATTGGTAAATCGAGTGCCTAACGAGCGATTAGTCTTGTTATTACTTAAATACAGTTCAAGTAATTATACAATGATATCTCTAATTGCAGATGTCTTAATTAATCTTTCAGAGCGTGTAATGTCTAAACGCACATTGTTTACTCACACACAAATGTCGATGTATTTTCTACTACATTTAAACGAAAGTTAAAAAAGTATATGCCCTTGATGAGAATTAGTCATAATCACAAATTGACGCATGGCTTTCCCATGAGGTCACACCCTAATTTGTACACGGGTGTTATTTATGACAAAATTATCAGGACGAATAACGGAGTCCTGGCATTCCGTAACGAGCGACGACATCATTGGGGTCTCCAGGGTAAACGCTTGTGCCCATGATATTTAAGAAAACGCCATGAAACACAACTGATAAAAATATACTGTTATTTCTTAGATACGGAGACACTTAAAATGAAGTTAAAATTATTTGTTCTGTATATTTTCAAACTTCTTCCAACCTGACAAGCTTTGACGCCACGGCTGTTCTCTATCTAATGTCTAGTTAAAAGCATTAACACCTCAGCATTTGTCGTTAGAACAAGTTCAAAGATTCACACAGCAATATCGATGTGTTGACTAAACATATGAATCATAAAATATGATTACCACCTCAATAGAAACAGATTAATATAATTTCGTGCTCACATTGCTAGCTGGAAGGAAAGCTCCAGCGAATAGCGTGGCTCATTGAACTGGATCAAATAACTGTCCGTGACACTTAGAACAATAAAATCACAGGTGCATACTTTGCATTACAATTGGCTTCCGATAATTAACAATAAACACGTCCATTCGAAAGAAATAGCACGTTCCACGTTGTAAAAAGTGATGCAAATAGCTGTATATTTGTTTTACAATTAAGTTAATGAGGACGCGTGTTGACACGCTCCGTAGACCCTGGACATCGGCCAAGAGCAAATCCTAATTAAAAATCTGATGAGATACAATCGTCACTTGTTTCATAGAATTAATGTTCAACGCTTGAAATCAACGACAAACAATAGACAGCACTAACCTTTACCACAAAATATAATTAAGATTAGACAAACAATAAAGAGAATTTATATAGAGGTGATTGAAGGTGGTTAAAGAATCAACAATAGTGAGAATACAACAGGTGTACCATGCTGAATAGTATGACATTCAATCCAATTTTATTCAAATATCGGCCATTGTTGGTGCTATTGTGCACCAATTCTGAAGGCGTAGTTTGAACTTAGAAATAAAATTACGAGAGCATTATTACGAAAATTTATCTAATTTGGCATATTTTTTATTGCACGAAGAAAATCAGGTCAAAAAAAAACTTCTGCTTAAGTTGGAAAATAGAAAAAATACACGGGTAGCTTACTCAAGTACCGTGTCTCAACTTCCTTGGTGAGGCATGACCAAGCTCAGTGCAATACCATAACCAATCATCGGCTCTTTGTCTTAATTCGCCATTGTACCGAAACTAGCAGACGTCACTGGTGTTTGCATACAATGCTCACTACTCAAGATGAGTCAACTGTATACGACTGTACCGTGGTGTCTGTGGTTTGTGCGGAGTTTACATCACGCAATGATTTTAAATTAATAACTAATCGGTTCAAAACAAAATAAGGCTTTCCCTGAGCGTAATAATAGTCTTAAGTCGTTTTAATTTTCCTTTAGATCAATTAATGAGGACTGATAATTTTGGTGTTTTTACTAAGTTAATTTTTTTTTTTTTAACCAACCACCGTTTCTGGGTGGTTAGGTTTTACAGCTTATAATTATAATATGGTAAGAGCGTGATATTTCCCATGTTTCAGAAATAATATTACAGCAAAATTTTCAGTGGAAGAAATTGGTTAAACTTTATCACCACTTATCATTACAGACACGGGCTCTAACAAAAGCGTCTATTTCGTTTAAAATAGTACTTATACGCCAACTTCAATACTAGCCGCAGCTACTTATAAACTGCAGGAAACTCACGACAATTAAGTCTTGGAAGCGTTTCAAACAACTTCAGGTCGAACTTTCACAGACTGCTAACATTAACAGCTCACTGCGGAAACGTTTTACAAGTTGCCTGTAAACTTCCTTCAAACTAAACTTTGCTTTTCAAGTTGCAAAAGGAATGTAGACATTCGCAACTATTCAAATATGTATATTGTTAGAGATAGGCAAAATTTTTCACTACTATCTGGGCATTGTGTACTAGATTTCATCTAGATACTGTAATACCGAACCAGTTGATATGTAACTGTCATTGATGAGTTGTTTAGACAAGTATTGTTGTCATTTCAACGTGTTATAAAGCACATTACTTTTAGAACTTCATCGTTGACCTCTTCACTCTTAAATAGAGCATAAACCCTTTTTATTTCAGTGATAGATAAGACTTTCTATGCCAGTGTTTTCACCCGATAACCCCAACTAACCATAAATCTAAGAATACATTATTACATGTATGTAACGTACTAAAATAAGTTTACAAAACAATACTTCGTAAGCGTACAATTTTATCGGTTCGCGTTACAAATTTATGAATAGCCTATAAACGTGTGTAGTCTTAAACAGATTTATAACTATTTATAGTGCTGATTATGAGGTGAGTATTACAAATCTTCACGGCTGCGCAGGAGGCGGTGCTATCCATAGTATTCATGCATCCCACACTTACTCGCTTCACTCAACACACATTTACTAATAATAGAGTGTTAGTTAAACGTTTCATCATTGTATATTGACGTTGAAGGCACCTACTCAATCCATGGAAATGAATCCGAAAATTCAAAATGATTCTAAAGTTATTTTAGAGTTTACTGCAAAACATCTAGACCGTAACATACATAATTCCATGTAATGTAACACAAGGAAAATAAGGTGTTCGCGAGAGGTTAGTTGGAAACTTCCAGAAAATATTATACACACACTTATCCTACCGATACTTTTTGATCCTTTGCTTCGTCCATAAATGGTTCCTCAAAGGGAGGAGACAACCTACTCGTCTAACGGCCGTTCCCAATAACCTATCTAACTCTGGATTTGCTTACCAGAGATAGGAATTTGACATAACTTGTATGGGGCTAATGTCAAAATCCTATCACTAGTAAGCAAATCCAGAGATAGGCTGATTATTGAATTCCGCAGTTAATGAACGTAACATTATTTGGTCAATATGATGTCACAAAATTGTCAAAAAAGTATTTCCCTTCCTTATATTATAAGAAAATAAAAGCTTTTAAAATGTGTTTTTCTCCCTACAAATGCAGGAATTGCGCACGAACTCTAAACAAAATTCCTATATGGTCAAGCAATCAGAATTTCATTCATTGTTCTGACGTGAATAGACCAAGATGATGTACCACATATTTGAGCAGACAATAAAATGACACTTGATGTTTGTCAACAACTGTCAAACAATGATTTAGTGATTACTACATTGTAATAGTATTTGTATACTGAGATGTGTGTTTAGAACTAGCAAACTTACTAGTTATCAACTATGTATTGTGTTAAATGGACTACAACAATTTTGTGGAGCAAATAACATCACGTTTGTTTCTTAGAAAGATTTTCTACAGGTGTATCTACTCTATCTATACTAATATTTTAAAGAGGAAATATTTATATGCATGTAACGAATGGTTTCAAAAATTACTGGACCGATTTAAGAAATTCTTTCACTGTTGAATTGCTAGACAACCCCCTAGTAACAGGCTTTATTTTGTCCGGGTAGGAGAAGAAGTCCTCCTAGAACGCGGGTGAAAATGTAAGAAATTAGCTGTTATTTCACTTGGTCAGCCTTTTACCATCCTAACCACATCAATTCCCTAATGATCCAAAGAGAGTTAGGAAATATCCAGTTTGAAACAAACGTGGGTGGGAAACACTAATCATAACGAAGATATGACAGAAAATAGGTGTAATAAATCGCACCTCAACAAACACTCCCCATAAGTTATTAAGATAATATTACTATGTTGCTATCATTGCTAATGCAGGTAATTATCACTATCGGCGTCACATGCATTAGCCTTGTATTAGTCATCAGTTATTAACGCGCATTGCCGACAGATGGCGCTGCGCCAACGCCATTGTTTACTCAAACCATAACCGTAAAAGAAATAAGGCCGTAATCAAAAGAATACGGTTACTAAACTTTAAATACTATCAATGAATGAAAATAGATACAGGAACTGTTTGATTTAAATGTTAACCTGAATTACTTTAGGTGTAAAGGATTTATGTATTTTGTAGCACTGTGGTAGTTGCCCTTATGACCTAAATAAATCGAAGTTGCTTTAGTAGTATTTTAAGGGGAGCTGATCTAACTTGTTTTATCATAAGAGTCTTACATCTAAACCTTCTTCCTATAATTATTTAAATGAATAACACAGGTCTGCATGTAAAAAACTGCATAGGGTTTTTATATATTTTCTTATAGATTTTCACGTGGCAAAACTGAAAAAAATACAAAAAAAAATCCATCACGTCATAATTTTTTTTTTTGCTATACTTAAGTTTTTGTTCATGGTTAGCGTTACTAATACGAAAGGCTAAATACATTTATTAGTGGTAAGGTTGAGCATGATGTTTTGACTTGTTATCTAGAGTACTAAGAATAAATATACTCGTAAACAACTTGCTTTTGAATTAGAACATGTTTCAACAAGCTTCATTCAGTACCTCGCTCTAAGTTGATTTAATACTATCAGTACACATTAAGCATTCGAACGTTACTGACTATCTTATTATGTATATTGTATTTTTCTGTCATTATTTCTGGGACATGGCTCACAGAAGTTGTATTATTTCTCTTATTATTATTATTATATTATTGTACTAGCTTCTGCCAGCGACTTCGTTCGCGGATCATGTCGCTTATACCAGCGACGGCGGGTCGTCATAATCAAAGATCTTTTCCCTCACTGCTCTGCTCCCATTGATTGTAGCGTGATGAAAAGTATACTATAACCTGCTCAGGAGTATGAATAATAATTGTACCAAGTTTGGTTAAAATCCGTCAAGTAGTTTTTGTTTCTATAACGGTTATACAGATAGACAGACAGACAGACAGACAGATAGTCAAACAGACAGACAGACAGACGGACAGACACAGACAAAATTTCTACTGATTGCATTTTTGGCATCAGTGTCGATCCCTAATCACCCCCTGATAGTTATTTTGGTAATATATTTCATGTACAGAATTGACCTCTCTACAAATTTAGTATAAGTAATAGATTATTTCTAAATTTTGTTTTGATTTTGCAAAATAACTATACGTGATGGGATATTCTGATAGTCATTTTTAGAATCTGTGACCTTTAAAATATATAATTCAGTAAAAATATCCCATGCAGCAAAAAAAAAACATTTTTTTTGCAGACCTGTGTAATTAAAGGAATACTTAATTTGACAACAAACTTCAGAATTTTCCATTTCAGACTAATTTATTTATCACATAACTTTCGAACTTGGGTAACAATTTGCGGCCACTGTGATCGCACCTCAATGTAACTAGTCATAGCTATAAAAATTAACACGTTTGACATTGAAACTTTATGATATACATTATGCGCAGGTTAATTTTAACGACGATTATTACCGAAATATCACACATTCGTGTCCCGAGGAAACTCCTTCTAGCCTACCCGGACAAAATATAGCCTACTCTACCATCCCAACAGTGAAATAATTTTTCAACTCGTTTTAGTAGTTTCGGAGCCTTTATAGTACAAATAAGTTAAGTTTATAGTACAAAGTTTCCTCTTTATTATATTAGTATAGACAATGTTTACAATATTGACCTATATGTAGTATATTCTCAAGTATATAAACAGCTATTTAAGAATAGTTTATGGAGGTGACCACCTACGGCGAGTATCACGTCGCCTTTTACTTACTTTAATACTAAAAATATACTAAGATCATTTTATAGGCCAATAATACCAGCCATATAAAGCAAGTCGCCATAAGAAGCTGTACAATCGAAAACATTCTCGTTTTATTTGAAGAGCACATAACATTATGTCTGCTAAATGTCATTCCGAAGCAATATGAATCGGCAAGATTGCATGGGGAAGGAATATAGATGTTCTCATTTTTGCGAACATTATGGCAACGTTCACCCGACTTTCCCATCGGTTAGTGAAAAGAGGGATTTGCGTATGACGTCAACTGAATATAATATCCCAACTTGAACATCCTTGCTGGGCGGATGCTGGCAAAACGCCAAGCTGACGTACGAAGCAGGAGAAATGATTTAATGCTTTATTTTCGACAGTTACAAGCTCAGCAATGTACTTAACTACCATTAAGCTTTAGTACTTTCGTAATTTTCTATGCCATTCTGAAATAGGACAATAGACCGCAAGTAATGTCCATGGTTCAAGCAGAATATGGAGTAAACTTCATCGGTCAGTTGCCATTATTACCTTCAGTTTACTAGCATTGTAAAATTGACGTTCCTAATACATTGAGCCACCTACACTAGAATAATTATATCCATCTTGCTTATTCACGGTGTCTCATAAATCTATTTCAAAGTTCGATGTAACGACACTGGTTCAGGACTAAGCATCGATGAGTCAGTCGTCCAAACGCCTCCTGCCGTCGACTCTACGCGGGAGTCATGCGGTCCATGGCCCTTTACGGGGCCCCGGTGTGGGCACGTTCATTGCGGCTTCGAGCCGCGCATTACCTGAACGTGCCCCAAAGGGTGATAGCCATCCGGCTAATCCGGGGGTACCGCACGATCTCCCGCGAAGCGGCTGGTCTTCTTGCCGGGCTGCCACCGTGGGATCTAGAGGCGAGGGTGCTCTCGCGCCTGTATGATTGGCGCGAGGAGGCACTGCGCCGGGGGGAAACCCCGTTGCCACGACAAGTGGTCGCGCAACGGGCGATCCTCCGGCGCGATCTCATGGTGGCATGGAGTGACCGGCTATCGCAGCCCCATGCAGGGCACGCCACAATAGTGGCGGTAAGTCCCCTCTTTGAGGAGTGGCTCGGGAGGAGTCATGGCGCCCTCACCTTCCGCATGACGCAGGTCCTCACCGGACACGGATGTTTCGGGAGGTACCTGCATCGCATTGGGCGGGAGGTGGCGCCCGGGTGTCA
>NWSH02000519.1:5122546-5144436 GCA_002382865.2 Heliothis virescens
ACACTCCCTTCCGCTGTCACCCACAGCGGGAGGGGTCATACTGATGATTTCCCATCGACATAAAAAAAAAAAAAAAAAAAGCATCGATGAGTCACAATCAGGTACTTCTATATGATTTTCGTATAACAAATCGATAATGTAAAACTCATAGCGCGCCGATTTTATAATGACATCATGTGTCACGCCCATTATTCGAATAAATCATCGGTTAAGGTATAAAGTCCTATTCGACCTCGACTAACAAGAAGAAAAACAAATGAATTCCATATGTTGACATTAATTATGTAAATCAAATTAACCGTCTGTTTTATCTTGAAATGTGACGATGTGACCCGGAAAACCAGTGTATCTTATCTGACACGCAACTATGGCAGTAGTTGAAATTGAAATGCATGTGGTACCTAAATATAATGTGCATGAACTACTCTCTATTGAGTAGGTGGAACGCAGCGACGTTCCTTATACAAACAGCTTTTGAACGCGAATTGCAGTGCAAACAAAACTATATTTGTTTACACCGTAATCTCAGAAGGTAAAGATTGTTTAAGAACGTAATCTGCAAAAGATTAAACCCCAGTTTCACAGGTTTCAGATAAAGCTCTAGGTATAGGTAGGTATCTGACAGATAGTGCCATAGACATGCTTTAATTTTGTCAACAACAACAAAACTTAATCTAGAACCCATGAAACTGGCTATAACAATAATATGTAGGTTATTGCGTCTCTTTTGAGGTGTTAAAGGCAACTTAGTTAGGTACACTTTTTTGCATGTCATTGATTCTGACTAATACAGTGCTTTTGTTCCAGAAATTACTGAAAATAAGGCAAATGCTAATGTTTTCTTAACTGGATGTTTCCTATGTTAGTAATGATGGTACACGTACAATAATAGCTCGGATGTGGTTTACGGGCCTCCCATACAGTCCATCAGTTTGCGGAACACGTGCCCAAACCGCTACGTCATTCATGAGGAATATTTATTATAGAATACAACAATATGTGGGCATCACGTTTCTTGGTCACCTTTACTTCAAAATCATGTGAGTTTTGTGGCATTTTTTAATCCAATGTTTATTTCGAAACATTATTTGAATATTAAATTATAGTTTGCTTATGGCATACCAGTACCTACTATAAGGTGTACCAGGTTGAAGCCGGATCCGAAAAAAATACTTATAGTTTGGATACTTTCACACAACGTATAAAAATATAGATATTTGTTTAAAATGTATAATTATTTAATAACTTAGATAAAGAATTGTAGACGTATTTTAGAGTCATTGCAAATATAAAAATCTATGACAGAATTCTGGTAGAAACTTATCCAATTTAAAAAGCTATCCTACACATTACACGATATACTAACAAGGCATGGTCCTACTAGGATTCTAGGGATCTTTAGGTCCTACTGGGTGGCCCTTCACTGATTAGACGGAACAACACAAAGCAATTTATACTGCAGTGATAACTTATTCACGACCAAGTCATTCACGTAAGCAGTGTTATCTATATGTCAATCACGTTTAGTCTATTGCCGATGCGGTCAAGACTTACGACGCTAGTGCGTATATTAATACCTATTACTGATAACAATGTTACGTTAGTACATCTAACATCTATGTATTGACATTTATAAAGAACAAAAAGCGAAACCAATATCCTAAGCCTTCTCATTCTATGCCTTCCATGAACTTGATGTTCAAATTCAATGTGTCTAGGTACTTGTACAAAGATCTTCTTTAATCTTAAAACCAATAACTTTCTGGAATTATCAAATATAGCGAATACACCAGGAACTTATCTCCTATATCCTGAAATCGATACTATGATGTCAGAAGTAACATAAAACCAGCGAATCCGATAAATCGATCGATCAATCGAAGTTAATACCACAAGACGCGACCATGGTCGTCATGACATGTACACTACACATGTAGTTATTTTTTTCATTAGGCAACTTAATTAATCCACTTCATGAGACTCAACTATTTACCAACAAAAACAATGTACTGTAAGGCCAATTTTGTAATGGTAAAGCTATTCATCTCCAAGGTTGATCTTAAGACGAAGATCGATGTCGACAACACAGTACTTGTTACAGTCAACTAGCCTATTATTAGCCGTCCACGCTTTTCAATCAGTTTTGAGCAATGACACTATTCGAAAACAAACGAAGATCACTTATAGTACAGGCCTTATATAGAGGAGTTTATTGTGTACTAGAGAAGACATACAAACTCGACATTGAACACATGATGGCCGAGACCTTGGCATCGTTGTCTGTGTTGTGAGCTGAATTAGCACGATTAGAGATTAGTCGAAGAGTGTCTGGACTAGTTTCAATTTTGATTATATCTCATCTACTAATAGGAATGGCAAGGCTTTTATTTGCTAGACAATTAGATTAGGCGAAATCTTGACAAACATCTGTTATACGATCTGATACATGATCCGAAGACAAATCGAAACACAGACTCACACTTTATTAAGTTTTTAAATATTTTTTTTTTAATTAATTGATGCATAAGCACTAAAATAAGTCCTAGAATACGAACATCAATTTGTTGGAACAGAAGAACGTGACGATTCGGGATTTCATTCAATCACATGTTCTGAGAAAGTACATGTTACTCAATATTATTATAGTTCTAAGGTTTCATCAAGCATGGCACTGCGTTGTATAGAACCAAAACAAACACAGAAAACATTAATGTCAATTTAAAACAAAAAAGGGGGTGTTCTGAATTTGAATGTTAAAAATCCGCCTTAATCTCGTCAATACGTAACACAAAGACCCTCGCTCATAAATATGTATGTAGTATGAACCAATTACAAGCTGCACCCACTGCAGTTGATGTTCATCTAAGCATATCGACTGCACAAATGGACTCGGAGTGCGTCCCCTCGCAGGATTTAAGTTTCGGGGGCCTAGGTCGCCCTCCAGGGGTGGCCAATGATGTGACTGCCTAATGAATTGCGTTGAGCTCCCCTGACAGTAATGGAAAGGGTTCGATTTGCTAAGCTAGCGAATTTGTTTCGACGACACACAATTACACTGAACAATAGCTAACACAATAGAAGACCCTGCACATTATGACGACTTTGTTAAAAATCTGTGCATTATTCAAAACATATTGAGAGGATTATTGGGTTGCTATCACGTAAAATATAAGAATACTGCCCTTCCTCATTGGCTTCACAGTAGGTATGTGGACTAAACTCTTCTACACTTTGATTTGCCAGTGCTTTAAAGACGTTTCAAAATTCAGAGCACAAGAAAGAAAGAGATTGCGTATCTCTAGATGGACAGCACTATCACATTTCGCAGTGGAATTCAGATACCTTTACCTTGAAAATAAAGCTACGGTAGCAATCAGCAAAAGCTTCCACTCCTTATCTTAGGCACGTTATTATTCAGGCGGCTAACCATTAGAAATACAAATTAAGTGCGCGTTCAATTCAAGGATCAATTAAGATTATTATCAACCAGACATCTAAATAGAGGCAATAAAATTGATTATGAACGTGATCTCATTTTAATTGGAAACAATCTTATCCGATGTTTGCTTTCACCAGTTAAGACATGATATCCTACGTTTGATGACCGCTACGACTTGACAATGTAGATAAATATTGCTGCATTTGTTTCCTAGAATTTCGCTACGCACTTTATCCTTAGTAGCAATCTTGGAGAACTGATAACAATTAAGGATTGTCAAACATGTACCAATTATTTTTATTGGGGTCTAGCTTCTGCCAGCGGTTACACCCGTGGGAACTACTCGGCGCACCCGGATAAAAAGTAACCTATAGCCTTCCTCGATAAATGGGTTATCTAACACTAAAAGAATTTTTCAAATCGGACAGTAGTTCCTGAGATTAGCGCGTTAAAACCAACAAACAAACTCTTCAGCTTTATAATGTTAGTATTAGTATAGATTCAATGATATGCTTAGTTTCCAAATCCAAACTAAATCTTTTAATATCGTTACCAATTAATTAACGATCAAGGTAAACAAACAATACATACAACTGATAATCTCATTAGGTTTCAGAACAACGACCTGCACCGATTGCCTCTTCACACGCCATTAATGTTGACTTTATATAATGGAAGGGAAAATCTTTCCACAATGTTAATAACGTATCCAGTCAACTTTCGCTCAAGACATAAGTTTCTCTAGCGGTGGGGAAACTGCGGTTTGACAAGTTGCGCGTGAGTGCTGATTATGATAACGCTGTAGATCAAGATGTAGTTACGTCATAAATCGATATAGAAAATAAAGCGGTCTTTCTTCTTTTCTCGGTTATAAAAGCTGATGTAACGAATAGGAATGATGTTTAAAACATCACGTCTGTGGATGAGAAATTGGTGTTGTATGGGTGAAATGTTAGATGTCAACGAATTTTAACATCAGTCCACCACTTCTTCGTGTTTTATAACGATGGAAAGGCTTAATGTTCAGGAATCAATAGCCCGCAGAACTAGCTAAATTAAGCAATTAATCAATAATTAAGAAAAATATGTTTGTTATAATTTGTTTGTTTTTATTTTTGAGAAGTTTGATAAAATGACAACTCTGCAAAATATGGCTACAATTATTTCTGGTCTGGTGACAATACATTTTAACGACCAGTAATTACAATACAATAGTAATAAATTCAACACTTTATAGTTTTTATTTCACCTTTGTATAAGGAAATGTCAATTTATTGAAATAAGATCAGTGTTCAGCTTCCTTTAATAAATAAGCTTACAGCATTAACCTTGATTACCACTTAATAAGGTTTATGTTTTTGATTTTATTGTGTTAAATTAAGGTGATTGAGGTTAAATACATTTATTAGCTTTTAAATATATATGAAAATTAAATACTTTACAGATTTATCGTCTCATTTTATGTTTCTTTTACTTATTGAAGTGAAAAAAATAATAATTTGAAAAGTTCCTTAATTCCTAGCAAATAACATTCACAATTTTGCATCGTGACCTCTAGCGAATGTTTAGTGATGTAAATATTCGCGAAGGGATCCGATTTCCAATAGATAGATACAAAAATAATTTTCAAGTCAAATATTCCATGAACCACGGTTAATTGAATAAAATCCATATTAAATCTTATATCATAAATATTGAAATATACACAATAATAATAAAAATGAAAAATATATATTATTAAGAAAGCGAATCGATTAGCTCTGAACGGATATTGTATAACTAATCTTATAATGACGAACATTTGCACGTTTCTAGCGATAGTTCAGCGTTGTCACGGCTTCTGTTTACTGTGTAAACTGTTATGTAAACTAACAGAATACTTCATACTTATTTTTATGAATGCAAGATTGCCATAGAGACAATAAGGACTTTTATTCTTCACGGAATGTATATTCTCCATGATTCTCCGCGCTAAGAATCCGTCACAAGATTTTAAATCCCGAGAGGGATATAAATATTAATTGATCGGCTTTCTTTAAAATTTTAGAGTCGTTAAAAAATTGTCATTTAAAACTTAATTCAAATATGGGTTATTTAATAAATCTATGAAATATGTACATATTTTCCATTATTATTCATTTGAAAAGCATAGTATCAGGCCAAAGACTATAAATTTTATACATTATGTTTAAGGCACTATGACAATTAAGCTGCTCAACACAGTAAAATAATTATTCGCTATAATGCCTTGAGACTGTGCGAAACAAAAGAATGAAACCGTTTATCTCATAATAAAATCTGTTATTCAAATAGTTTATTAAAAAACTCTCATTATTTTTCATGAAGCTGGTCAGTTACAATAAGGCGAAGATTCTAGGTAAATAATGGAATAGAAAAGATATAATGCTCGAAGAATGTTATATTTAAGAAAACATTATCTATCTTAATTGCACGTAAGTATTTGCATATGCACGCCTGATATAATTGTATCGAGTTTTCATAGCAACGATTTTTCACTGCATCAAGCGACTTTCGCGCACCTCCCTATTAACCATGCATTTTCATTCGATTAAATGGCTATAACTCGAATCCAATGACCAATCAATCGTTACTGTCACAACTCATTTAGCATTTATCTATCACATCAGAAAGTGGGAACGACCACATCACTAGTGATTTCCCCTCGCGTGATCGCCGATTATCTGCGTATACGCCTCGATAGAAACTTGCCTATCAAACCAAGAAACGATTAAAAGCCTCATGTGTAACACTTGGTACAAAAACGTAATGTTCTTTTATGCCCTATTTTTATTTGGAAAATATTGATATGGCATGGAAGATTTAAGATTACAGTAGGGTTATTCACAATGTTTAAAACCGTTACCTATAATAATCTCGTTTCTGCTTAAAAAAGAGAGTAAAGAATCAAATTTAGATCAAGGTGCACTTATCAACAAATATCTATTGTCGATAACCAACGATACGGCAGATGCTCACTTGTTTCGTGATTGTTATTGATAGGGAGATAGACGTCGTCATAGTAATCGTAGTCTCGTGAAGACACTTACAACGAGTCGGAACGAATCATCCCAGTTAGTGCTAATTGCATCACACACGTTAGGAAGTAGCCATTATAACACTTTTACAATAAGGAGCAGCTCAATTAACCGTTGTTCTGATCGAGTTTGACACGAACGCCAACGCACGTTATTTTTATGCAATACTATCATAGTTGTACGTTACATAAACTGAGAAATCGATAATTATGCTGTAATATGTGGAATGTTTAGAATTTAATCATTGTACTGGTTCACGATAATGTGCTATCTCGAACAATTAGTGACACAGTCATTATGACCATTCTTCTATTTGCTTGGATAACGATGAAGTGTGCAATAAATCTTGAACACGCAATAGAAAATGTCTTAGCCTTGATTTATTTACGACTGTCCATCTTCTATTTATCAATGAAACAGTAATGAGGTTTGATATGTCCCCTGTGGTTTAATTCGACTGCTTATAAAGTCAAATACACGGAATTTCCACTCGCAAATGTGACTCATCGCGACTGAATTTTATCTAAATATCTGCATTTCAATTTTCACTTGCACGTTCCAAGAGCCAGCGCTTGCAAAAAATCATTATCTCAGAAATGTTCAGAATTCTCACGGATTAGTATGTAAAACGCTTTGATCTACATAAACTTCTAATGCAGAAGTAATGATAATGACGATGTTATCTGCATTACCTTTGCGAGAACCGCTAGGTCACTCTCTTTTTTCTAATACCTTACATATGACACATAAAGCCTAGATGTATAAGTTGGTCATAGTTCATCCAAGAACTAGAACAGCATGTTATTATCGAGACATCTTTTTTTATATCGATGGGAAATCATCAGTATGACCCCTCCCGATGTGGGTGACAGCAGGAGGGAGTGTCAGACTTTTACTGACTAAAACCCACCGTGTTCCTTCGGGAGCCCTTTGTGTGCCAGGGCCGCGGTAACTCTTTCGAACAACCCGCAGCCCATTATTAAGACATCTTCATCATAGAATATCTGCCATTTTCCTGGATATACATGTTTCGTGTCTAACATTACCTATTGCAAAAAACATATATTCACCATCACGTAACGACAACTTATCGCATAGTGGTTCAATGATATTTTTGTGTCCATTGGCGTGCTAATGTTTACGCTCGTAAAGTACTATATTAAGACGGAATTTCACAACAACTCTAAAACTGTTTATTGTTTGCGTTCATTTGGTATTTCAGTGATTTTAAAACAGAACAAGAAATGCACCTGTGTTTGTCGGTAATAGAAGACGAACAGGAATAAACAAGGGTTTGGGTGATTTAAGTTAATTGAAAGAGGGCAAAGCTTATCTGTAAGACGCTGTGTTTTCCTGAAAACTTTTCCAGGAAAATACTTTCGAAAATTTTGAGGGCAGACTGAGAGTAAAATTCGTGTTGTTATTTTGTCAAAAAGTGTAGCCAACTTTATAGCACCCGAGTGCGTCCATGCTATTCAAATTTTTGTTAATAAAAAATATATCTTATCTTCTTTTTAAAACCCAGGGATAAGACCGAAGGAGCTTACTATGCTTTGACTTGATAGTTTACTTAGATTATCGATACTTAGTTTATGATGCATGAAGAATTCTCTCAAGCAACTATAAAGTGAATCTAACACATAACATTATGCTAACGCCATAAATCACTTGACTATTTTAATCAGAAACTTATCAAAATATTTATCATGGATTGTATGCCACAAAATGTCCTGGCCTCAACTTGACGACCCTGCTTTAACATTGCCGCGTATTATTTCAAACATTATTATATTCAATTAAGACAAGGCGAACTGTGAGAACGTAGTTGACAGACTCCTACGCATGTGTTGCCAGTGCTCGCGGATGCATATCAATCCTTCTTTTTTATCCAACCAGCCAGCGTGCGAAGGTTGCATTACAAAAAGGTTTTTTAACACTTTATAGTATTTCAGTGGCCTAGTTTTTGTCGTACAGACGACAGCAGGTCAACGTATACGAATCTGTCAAATTTTACCAATCAAACATTAACCTACCCCCATTGTGATAAGGTTGAAAATCGATTGCAGAAATTTGACAGATTGTAGTAACTTGATGTGCTGTTGTCTGTACAAAGGAGTAAATAAAATGTATTAAGGAAATTCTGTGCTCATCTATAAGTATAGGTACGTTATGAGCGTCTGATATAAGGCATATTTATGAGTTGTGTACTTAATATTCATACATTCAAGACGTTTAAGAATGTCTAGATTATCTGCTGGATCCTAGAAGGTCAAATAATGGGATTAATTCCTTATTATTATTCTTATCGCTTCATGTATTGACTGTGGACTGTGGTAACATAAGTCATTTAGCAAAACAATAAGTATTCTTTTTTATATTTTTAAATGTTTTTATATTCTTTCTTTTTTATAATAATATTTAAAAATGTAAAAAATATGTTTGAAAATAAATAAATGGAATATAAGCATACTTTTTAAAAATAGTTACTAGCAGGTTATTGTAAATATGTTTTGTAATGTTATATTATTTTGAGTTCAAAAACCTTTCTGTAATGAAACTTTTCAGCTGTTTACTAGCCTAAGTAATAACAGTGGACATTTTTGCGCATATGGCAACTTTTTTGTAAGAGTAATTAATTCCCACTACACAGACGAAGTCGCAAGCCATGCCTAGTGGATATTACATTAATAATCATCAATCTACACCCACACGTGTACCTTTAGTAAATAATAATCTATCAAGAAGAAATAGTTTAAGTACTTTAGTAATTAATTATTGAGTAAATATAATAAATTAAACGTTAGTATTAAATTCGAGATAAATCGAATCTTTGAGAAGTTTCAATTAAGGCTAGATACCCTTTAGAGCCTCCAATAGGAATTTAATGACAGCGGTCAATATTATTGTTTTGTCAATAACCTAGTCCTTACAATCATTTGAACATCAATGAGTACCAGATTTTAATGTATTGACACGAACATAAATTATGTAGACTGACTTTTTTAAGCCTGACATACTAGCAGTTGTATTCAATGTCATTGGTTCATTCATAAATTATGTAGGAGAACACAGCTTAAATAATATTTGTAATTGTAAAGCACATAATTGCTTATCTACGAGTCTACTAAGTACATGCCGTAATTGTAATGTGTGAAAATCAAAACCAACATCTTACGAATGTTTGCTTAAAACAACAGAAACCTTATGACGAGCTAATTCCAAAACAGCTGATCGTATCACAAAACAAAACACAATCACACTACACATTCATGAGACTTGACATAGCTTTCAATTTCCACGCACTGAACTATACTTTCAATCACAAAAGCAGCGTGTGCGGTGAAAATTTTCAAAGAAGAAAATCGCGCCGGATTGTTTTCGAAGTTTGAAAATCCGATCGGTGATTCGGTGGCCAAGTGTGGCGAGTCGGAAGCGGCGACGCACACTGGCGCGGACGCCGAGCACGCCTCGCGTCTGCCGCCATTGACTCAGAGAAAAGTAGGGGCGTCACTGGCGTCACTCACAATAAACGTATATAATTTTCCGCTTGTTAACAATTAAAATCCCGACCGCTAGCACCGCGCACACGATTTTTCAGCGAAACGACTCTATTGTCATAAGCACGCCGCAGAGAAAGCACATAATTATGGCTAATTGTAGACTTTAATTACGTTTGTTTACTTTCCTTTATTTTTATATGTACTGCTAAATATTTCACACAGCCATTAAGTATAATTATATGCATTTTTATGAAGTCTCTATTTAATATTTCATTTCACACCTATTCTTTAGATTAGAAAGATAAATTCTTCAGACATCGGTTTAATAAACAACAGCGTCTGAGTTGTGGCAACCCTGAGAATGCAACACGCAGAGACAATAGACAGTAGCTATATCAGTTCGCTGTCACTGGCTGATATCAACGGACACTGGAAATGCATCGCGTCCAATATTGGAAATAATATGATGAATCACTTGTATCTGCATCCAAAAACACCGCGAGCTATATTTGGCAGGGTTGAAAATGTTATGGATGATGATCATTAACGTCGCAGACCCCGCCTACGTGCGATGCTGACTGCATGTTTAGGTATACCTACCTGACACTTTACAATCGTATATTGTGCATCGACATGCAACGTGTTTTTTTTCATAAATTCTTTCTACCAACTGACCACGCGTTTCTTAATAAATACACATTGTTTATGTGTTATTACTATTAATTTTGCGGTTTGCAACAACATGTCACTTGTTCCTCAGATGACCAACCGGAAAATCAAGTTCTCAACCTTCAGAGTATCGCGTTCATTACTAATATTTAATAATAGACAATTCTTCTGTATTTGTTACAATAGATACCTATTTCCATAGTCTTAGGGCAAAGTTAAGGCAACAAATACTTATAAATATTGATGGTGAAGTGTACGGTGCCTTATAGAGTGGCACATGAATCACGCATTGTTGTACACATACACACATGCACAAAGTATAGACAACTGAGCTGTAATCCTTTCATGAAAGTTCAATAACGTCTGGCGCTGAGGACGCACCTTTTAAGGGGAATGTTTCGTTCCAGTTTATAATCCGTGACCATTTATGTAAGGAATATCCCATCAAAAACATTCTGTAAAAAACTAGCCAATTCTCGCTGAAGCTGCTTGTTTATCTCTAAAAAGTAATGAAATCTAGACAAAGTCGTGCTGAGTCTAAGGATTCTTACTGCGGTTTCTTTACTATTATTATAGTTATTGCTTTATAACAGGCCGTTGATCATTCTTTAAATGTTAGTGAGTACAAGTCAACGGCCAGTCATATAGCATTAACTATAATAGTAAAGAAATCGCCATCAGAATCCTTAGACTCAGCACGACTTTGTCTAGATTTCATTACTTTTTAGAGATAAACAAGCAGCTTCAGCGAGAATTGGCTAGTTTTTTACAGAATGTTTTTGGTGGGATTTCACCTTTTTTTTGTAGAGACGTGAGCTTATTGATATCTACCTAAGGCGTTATGTTGATTCCTCTAATAGTTTGGTTGGCCTTTTGTGTTTTCTAATCAGGACACCAGGTACTCCAGATCTTCGATTATCCTAGTTTTTATAGTTTTCCTCATATGTGGTCATTAAATCCTAACTCTGTTCCAAATTTCAGCTCTCTGACTTTATTGGAAGTACTAGTTCTATTTTGATGATCATGAGTGAGTGAGTGTCGAAAATACGAAACTTTGCTTTCGCTTAACTTCGAAATTAAATGACCTACAGACTTGAAATTCTGGGTTTTACGTACGTGATTATAACTTTCTGGATGATGAAAATTTCGGCGTTCTGGTATTATCCAGAGGTTCTCAAACCGAGGCCTGAAAATGCGTCGAAATGGTTCCAGTAAAGGATGGTACGGCAGTGTATGCTTTGCGCTCGACTTGGCGGGGGCACTGCCGTGCCCCCAAATTGAGATTGATTTATTTCGAAATAGAGCAATATGTTATGTTTGTATGTTGAGTTACTTAACTAACTCAAGACCATACCTACTGTTTTGAAACATAAATCACATTCGAATCGTAGCAAATTCATCTCCTAGAAAGCGCTCAAGTGGATAGTTTCCTTACGCTAAGTTCTAGCATGAAGTCTACGATATCTACAATTTTCCGGAAGCTACATTCACTAGCGGTGGGTATACTAGAGGCACTATAGCAGGTTGATCATAAACTAAGTACCTATATGAGTGAGTAAGAGCGTATATCTGATACCTGTTAAAATTGAGCCATAGAACTAGGCTATATTAAAACAACCTCTCACCGACCAGTCAGGCGCAGTAAGTGCAACTAATATTATTAAGCACTTCACGCTGATATGAACAGTTGCAAGAAAGAACTAGATTTTATATTTCTATGGAAAGAAAAATGTGGGTGGCATACAATATGGAGAAAATCCTTCAGGATCCATAAAGATGATCGCGATGCATTTAATAATTGTTATTAAACTTTAAGTGTATTATTCCATGGATTGTAAGTATGTAACTGTTTACAGAACGTTTTCCTGTTTAAAATGAATCTGTCGTAAATAAACAGGTATAAAGTATAACAGTAGGTAAGTATCTGTTAATTTACATTGATGACCTTCATTCTTCTTCTTCTTATCGAGTGAGCTGCAGGTTTAATCACCTGACAAGCCCTAGTGTCAGAGTTTTCTCAAATCCGCCTGACGGCCTCTGACGTGGAATTATAACTACGACTGCTACTGAGTAACAATCGAGGACGACGGCTTTACGTGCCCTCCCAGGCACGGGGGTGTAACACCGCCAACTTCCAAACTCCAGGCTGCTTTGTGAAAGTTTCTAAAACCCACAAAGCGATTTCGGCCTGACCCGGGAATCGAACCCGAGACCCGTGGCACGGCAGTCGCGCTATGCGACCACTAGACCAACGAGGCAGTTGATTATTAATATAATGACTTATTGACTTATTAATGACCTTCATTGACTTATTAATATAATATTTATTAATATGACTATAACAGCAAATATTATTTCATTTATTCCAACATACCTCCTGAGGTATACATTTAACGTTCCAACGTTTTTACTAAACATTCCGGCAACATTTTTAGCGTGTGATTTACGGCCTTATAAATACCGAGTGGTCGGCAGCAAAACCTGAATTTTCTTGTTCAGTACTTTCGTAACACGGGTAGTTAAAGGCTTGATCGAATAACCGATCAGATCTAATATGGAATCAGTTTTTGTTCGGAAACCTGCCAGACCTTATACACAGACAATGTATAACAATTAATATTCAGGACGGGCGTCAGTTCATAGGAACCGTATGATGTGTAAGCCGCCTTTGCTTCCCTAAGAAACCTACTGAGTCACGCTAAATTTTATTTAGAAAAACAAGGCATCGACCTCGTTTCAGAATATGGTTAATAAAAGCTTTTTTTTATGTTTTACCTTCTGAGTCAGATGTCGGACCTAAATGTGATTAGCAATACAGTTATAATGTTAAAAAACGTAACAAAATAATTTTGTTGAAAGTTGACGATTCTTAACAATATTTTGTTAGTTATAGTATGTGGATATAAAACAAGTAGGTTTCTAAGTACATAATAAATTAATTACGTTCTGTCACGTAATTAGTGTTTAATTAAACAGGTCCTGAGTCAAGGTTTATTAATTGCGGTAATACCTCCCCAATGACAACGACGTATACAAATAATACCTATGTAGAGCACTCCATAAAAGTGTCAAACAAACAAACTTTCCTTAATCAGGAAGTCACCAAAAAGGGTAACAAATTACAGTAAAAGATCAATGGTTTTTTCCACGTTAAGTGCTTAGGCGGTCTCGGTTACTTTTCTGAGCCACCAAAAATATTACGGGCAGATAAATAAAAAAGTTTTGACTCTGGTTCCAAATTAGAATTTTCTTTTTAACCGTTGCTAACGTCCGCTATTTCGGAGTCGTCAATCGGCCCTGTGTTCACTTACTGACAAACTTCGTGTCGCGCGGCGGGTTAAACAGCCGGTATTTTGGTTTAACTTCTTCGAAACGAAATAATTATGAAAGCTGAAAACTGATGGGTGGCGCATTTGTATTGCAGTGTTGCGTTCTATTTTAAGTGTGGGCTTCAAAGAACACGCTTCCCGGAATTTTTTGTTCGTCCAACAACAATTAAAATTTCCGAAATAATATATGAATGGTACGAACTAAATATCGGACGGTATTCGCAATGTTTTCCTGGTGTAACTTAATCGCTATTGTTGGGGTCCAACAGTCCCGGTTAGAACTTTATACTTAGTTCACGCCAGAAATAATAAAGTAACTTGTCGTTTCCATTTGTCCAATTAATTAATTAAAAATATAGCATCGTTAAATACCTACTGCGCATTGATATCCCACCCTCAAAAGAAAACCCTTATCAATAGTTTATTTTTAGGACAAAATTAAATAATAAATATTACTTAGCAATTTATTCTTTTATGTAATTGGGTGTTCCCTCCTCCGTTGTTCAGGAATAAATGTTTACACATTCGACACAAGCCTTCGACACTAATTAGGACATGTGATATAGGTAACCAGTATGACTAATCGAACTGACCTCATACCCACATTAATTTTAAATGAATATATGTTGTTCTATAATTATCTGTTTGTTTTAGCGAGATCAAATGCACTCTAAATTCAAGCCTTATAATCAAGTAGGTAACTGACTACCAACAAAAATCTATCTGGCTAAAAAAGTCATCAAGTTTCATAGCCGACTTGTCAATATACCACAAAACTAAAGATTATAAAGGAAAATGCAACTGCATACGAATGTTACGATTCACTACCCAAATCCGTATTGATTGGTTTTTATGTTCCGAGGGGATTGTGTCTCGGTATGTTACGCTGTCTGCAGCCATCGATCCATTGTTTGTAACATAAGCCATACGGAAATAACTGTGAAAAACTTATTTGCATACAGGCACAGAAATAAAATATCTATGCATACAGGGCTCCACTTTAAGTGTGCCTTTCCACGAGGGCTTACTCATTGGTAAGTTGATCTCAATTTCACCAGGCAATCATTGAAAAAGAGATCACGCATATTTTCAAGATCAAAATTTGCCTAAAATTGGTGTAAAAATGAGTATGTTTCGAAGCTTTTAAATTGTAAACTATTTCATGATCTTATGTACCATCGTACTGACGACAGAATGTCACGGTATCCGAATCTGTAAAATTTTACCTACTAAACCACTATTAACCACTATTGTGATAAGGTTGAAAATCTATTGCATCGAATTGACAGATTGTGGTAACTTAATGTGCTGTCGTCTGTACATATATTACTATAGGATAAATCAATATTGAGCTTATAGTTCGTTACATATTATCAAGTACTATGATTCTTATCCTCTTTTTATATGGAAGTTTCTTTACTTCTTACTTTTTATATGGAAATTTCACAGGCCTGAGCCACCTTAAGTTACCAAATTAAACCCTACTCCTAGTTCCGTGCTACAGCCAGATATAATCAAGTGCTGTATTTGCGTATGAAGCGGGAGATTGATCGCTACAGGGTCAGCACACGAGGTAAGGGACCGATGTCAATTAAAAACGGCCGGTCCCTAATTGTGCCCATTTTAGCTCGATTGCGCCAGACGGGCGAAGGGACGCGAGAGCCGTCGCGTGTCCAAATGCGATAATGTCGCGTAGTGGAAAAACATAGGTTTCGATTATACTAGTTATAAAATTTTATTAAATGTGGTTTAGTTTTTACTGATTAACAATCGGATTTTGAAATGTCATATACATTTCAAATAAATCCGATTTTTTTGACATCGCAACAACTTCTTGGATGTGCTTAGAATTTTCTCAATCAGCTATCAATCGCTAAGGGTAGTTTCCAAGTGAACGTAAACTTTTAGCAGATCCTTTAACCCATTGAAAAGTTTGTTAACAGTTAATTTGTTTCACTATCACACAAGGCATCATGCTATCGGGGCTAAAACCCATAAAACAAAAACGTATCTACTTTTATGGAGCATAAAAATGAGACAACACTAATGACAAAAACCACGATCACAACACGAAGAAGATAAGGAATTCGTTAAAGAAGCTAATATTCTAACTAATTTTAGGAGTAATAAAAACTGTGACAAGTATGCAGCAGGGGCGTGAAACATTTGGTCGCAATCGATTGGTGATGGTGCGCCCGCGTCACGGTATGCGCCCTTCTTGCGTCACTGCACCAAACGTCACTTTATCCCAAATAAATGAAGAGATAACTAGATTTAATATATTATGATTAATGCTCCGTTTTAAGTATTAGTAGTAAAGTTGGCTTTATAGTTTCGCGGAAATTCATGAGTAAGTGCTTTTATTAATTTGTTCTACTTTCCACAATTACAGTTTCCTGAAAGTTCGGCAATGCAGAAAGCTTATAGCAAATACGTTTATCAAAATACATATAGGTCAAAAAATGTTCATCATGTTTTCATGACCTATCCGTTAATTTTTTATAAAATAAATGAATTTCTATACCTATATAACCTTTATGTATTTAACCTTTATGTATTTCTTGTGTGTGTCATGTGTTAAGTGTGCAATAAAGAATAATACCTACAACAGATAACTTCAATGTTATTGAAATTACCATACTCATACCAGTACTCAATCTTTAACATGTTTGTACTTTCATAACAAATCTTCTGTATTTCAAAAAAAATCCTAAACTCCTTTAGAAACTTTCTAAACCATGTAGCGACATCTATTGCAAAAGACAAGAAACTATTACAGCGCCATCTAGTGGCGAGTAGCTACAATACAATAAACGCCACAACAACTTAGAACTCTTAACAATTTTACCATTACTCGCTAGATGGCGTTGATTTAAAATAAATGCACTGACCTTGTGCAGGCATCGCCCGTAATGAAACTGCATCTTCTTCAATCTCTTCTTCAACTTCTTCCTCTGTGATAGACGGTGGTGCAGCCCAACAGCGGAGTCTTACGCCAGCATTGCCAACATTTGCTCCGTTGTCAAGCCTCACGCGAGGAAGACTTCTCGATGAGTATTCTCCGTTATTATTGGTCTGGTGAACAAAAAAGATTTTCGGTTAGATATTTGACGATAAGTTTACTTTTGAAATGTTTCATATAAGAAAATAACAGAATGCTAAGCTCGAATTTATAAGTTCCAAATTTTCACACGAGGCGCTAGTAAAATTCGGGCTAAGCGCTCTGCTACTGGAACAAACTATCGGCTATATGTAAATGAAGCAAAAGTAAAGCAATAAAATAAAGGAAGTTACAGACATTAACGAACACGACACGACATCTACTGCTAAAATTAGGCTAATCAAACACATTGCAACCAAATAAAAACGGATGCGATTCGGAATTGGGTGCAACCGAAGTCTAATTTTATATGTATAAAGTTGTTTGTGCAAGGTTTGTAATCATAAAGAGCCGTCGAATGAACGACTCACATTTACTTTGTAGGCACGAAGTGGCAGCTGCTTACTGATAATGATACGTTATGTAGAATAAATACTGATTTAAATAAGGTAATGTTGTGAAAGGGATTTGTAAATCAAGCTTAGCAGCTCAAAGAGCTTATCGGTGCAATATGTGAGAATGTACACTGCTGTACGTTCATAGACATAAATTCATGATTAGTTAAAAGATTAACGCGAATTGTGAAAGAAATGTTTCTTTACGGTGGAAGTTACGTAGATGAGTACAATTTTATTTAAAATCCAATAAACTTATGTGCTTATAGGTACGTATTTAATAGTGCTTCTAGAAGATTAATTAAGGAGTTGTTAACAAAACAGAATAGAAATAAATATAAAATCCAGTTATCAAATATAATGGCGTGATTTCAAAGGTCTTTGAACACTTTAGTGATGTGAAAACATTGGCTTTTCAAATAGTAATTCAATACGCGTATCTCTATCTACTAATAAAAATAGTCTAACTGTGTGTGTTCCAGAGGATGTCACTAGTCCGATAAAGTAAATTCAAATGGTAGGTAGTGAGTAACGGACTGACATCCCGTCTTTGCTTTATCTCGTTTTTTTGCAAAGTTATTTTAGGAGATCCTGTCGTACTGCCGTACGATACGAGTTACGACGGATTTCGCGTAAGCCACAGTGAATGAAACTGTGATAATGTGCTGGTTTTAAAGTTAAGAATAGGGGAAAAGAAAGAAAGACTGATGACGAAAGATAGCTTCTGTCTGCTCCCGTGATAACGTCTTAAGTTTTGTTGACTATTCCTTCTTTATTTTCGATATCAGAATAAATTCATTAAAAGGAGGTAAAAAGGCAACTCCATGGGATGGAGTCAGTAGCAATTAACCACGTACAAATTGATTACCCTAACAGTAGTTTAATAAGCGCTTCCATCTATGATTAGACAACGGTATCTCAAAACTACTACATTCACCTAAACGCATGTTTATACTTATTAATACAACACCAATTAATTGAAAGGCTCTGATTACACGTGTTTATTGCTAATACGTACGCCGAAATCAAACAGGTGTTGTTATGAATAACCGCGGGCTCAACGAACGACAATTAATTATCTAATTAAGTGGTTGTATTGGTATAATTTGCTAGTACATGCAACCTATAATGCGGGGTAATATAAAAGTAATTAGCTATAATGTAGGTGAGCCAATCGGCCATCAGGCATCGTGGGAAACACGACTACACTATTTTACTCGTACCGGATTATTTCGACGCCATATACGGATCCTTTAGATTCGAGATCGTCTCACCCACTGAGATAGTACGGTACACTCTACTGAGAAAAGCTTATAAAAGTTCATCATGACTGGATTAATTACAAAGTTGTTACCGTCGAAGTACAGTGTAGTAGTGTTAGTTAACAAGATTTGTAACACTGTGTGGGAAAGTTTTAATGAGGCTTGTGTATTCTGATTGTGATAAGTAGATTGGAGTTCATCAACTCCATTTCATGACTCGCCAATTTGAGAGTGTCCATCCCGAGCTGTATCGAAAATAAAGACTGCGTTTTGTGTCTTTTTGTGAGCTTTCTTCCATAATTAATGTGATCAAGCAAGACTCGTACCGTATCCACCCATTAATTATTGCGTTGCTAGAATTCCTCCTCCTCCGTTGCAGTTTATTAATCACTAACCGCACGTCATTAATAAAGCCTGCACAACAAACTATGTAACTATAGAAAAAAGGTCACAATGCTTCCACGGCGTAACATAATATTGCACAATATCGGTACATAATGTGTGTAACTATGTATTGAATAAATGCCATACAATAGAGGTGTAACACCCGAGCTCCGACGGAAGAATCCGAGGCACGCGTTATTTCCCATTATTCCTGAGTATGACATACCGCGTCATGTGAACGGAGTGAATACTTGGAGCGTGACGATTGATCGCCACTTGATACTAAGTCACTCTAACGTCCTTGTGGTACCTCTCTAATGATACGTCGATACCACCCGATCACTTGTTCACATTTAAACATGTAAATACCTATTTAGTTTTACAGTAATAATGGTAATAACTACAATTAATGCTGGAAGTTGGTTTCAAATGGAAATCGAGTTTTTGACATCGATAAATTGGAGTTGGAGAAGGGGTTCAATTTCGACATCTTTCATAAATCTGTATGCAATCATTAGTACGAGCTAGATAGCCGACAGCATCGAAACTCCGTGGGAAATTGAATTTAATTAACTTGTCTGTATTTGTATCACACAGAGACACTATCTCGCGACAGTATCACCTTTCGCAGCCAGTGACAGGAATAACATTTCCCAGTGACACGATAGCGGTCGAGTGTGTTGAAAAGTTGTTGCTGACAACCCTAGAGATGAGATGACCACAACTTTATAGTCCATTTTCCTTTGTCGACACTTACAGCTGGCGTAGGCAGATAAGTAGCCGATCTTATTACACGTCAACATACATTAGGCATTTAATTAAGTCATAAACCTGTGTAGGCCTTAAAACAAACAGGTTTACAGTCCACCCGCTTTCTTTACTGCAGTAGCAGTGTAAACAACTATGGCCCCACTTATGACTGTGGCCGTATTATTGTTTAGTCTGACAACACGTGTCGTAAATACCAAGAGATAGTCACAACACGATATTGACATACAGTGACACAGAAGCTCAAATACGGTTTAACATTCCTGAACTAAGCTTTCACGTAAAATATTGTTTTAAGCAAGACTTACAGCAGTCTAAGTTAAATTCGTGTCCGGATCATAAAGATCGTTGCAGCGTTTTGTATCGGCAATTGACGAGTATGCATGAGTAATTAAACGCTACTGGCAGATTAATGAACGTGGTCGAAGCTAATGGATGATGCAGACAAGGACAGATTAAAGTAGGACACTTGGAATTTGATCCATCTGCGGGACACGATCGATCGGTACATGAAGTTGAAATCGATATTACTTGTAATAATAATTAAAAATAAAAATATTATTCTGTTCCTACTTCAGAATTATCAAAGCATTTTTTTAACAAAAAAATTAACCGAAATAATTCTCCAAGGTAGCATCAATTATTTTAATACACACAATTAAAAATGGATATTGAACTTTAATAAACGAGTGGCGCAATTAAAACCTTTGTTCAGGAAACTTATCACGAACATTAAGTCATTGAGCACGGAAGGCACATACCCTCACACCCATACGTATGTACCTACAGACTAGCATACAGTTTCAACAAGTTATCGGCTGTACCGCTTCTCCCGTTAGCTAGAATCTAGGTTCAAATAGAGTGATAAATAGCTTTACCAGTTAAAATTCTGTGTTCACTCACTGATGAGAGAAAACAAGGCGTGATGTTCAAAGCGAGTTGGGTCATCAAAAGGCTAATAAAAAGTGAACGAGCAACATAATTCACGATGTTCAGCAAGCTAAACATGACCTAATTAGGGGCCATCCATAAATTACGTCACACGTTAAGGGGGAGGGAGGGGGTCGACGTAGTGTGACATTGTGTGACAAGGGGGTGGGAGGGGTCTTACATTTCGTGACGTCACATTTCAAAACTCATTTTAACCCGTGGAGTGCCCAGCCTCCGCCGGTCGCGATACCCGGTAGTGATCAAGGTTAATCAATCAAATTATTGGAATGATTTTTTCATTACGACTTAGGTTAGAAAACTTGTTATTACTCGTATTTCCCTTATTTATATGTAATAAATTATATACCATAACAAAGCTGAGAAGATGTGTCATAATTGTAGCGTATTATTTCAAATATTACATTACCTTTTCATGTTCAATAATACAAAATTATTTTCTTAGTTTATGTTTTTTCGTTAGCCATCCACAAAATTTTTGCCACAAAACTTCACAAGTATACACAAAAACCAAAATCCCACTACATCAGTGGTAACACTAACACATTACGCGACGATTACATGCATTTATTTTGTACAACACTGGCTAATATCTGNAAATATAAAATTATTTTCTTAGTTTATGTTTTTTCGTTAGCCATCCACAAAATTTTTGCCACAAAACTTCACAAGTATACACAAAAACCACAATCCCACTACATCAGTGGTAACACTAACACATTACGCGACGATTACATGCATTTATTTTGTACAACACTGGCTAATATCTCCATAATAATAATTTGTTTACGAAACAAAAAACGGCCGCATTTTACAATTAGCCGTCGGCTCGCGAACTACTGTTTGCTGACTGTTTACGCTGCATGTTTGAGTGTGCGCTAGAAAGAGACATAGCAGACTAGAATTTGTTGATTTTGAACAAGATTCTTCAACTTACGTGTTATGAACTCGAATTACGAGAATTTACATTGCACAAATGGTTTCCTAGATAAATTTCCTACCTACTTATATACATTTTGTAGAATACTTTGTAAAATAAA
>NWSH02000519.1:5144647-5159561 GCA_002382865.2 Heliothis virescens
CACTGGCTAATATCTCCATAATAATAATTTGTTTACGAAACAAAAAACGGCCGCATTTTACAATTAGCCGTCGGCTCGCGAACTACTGTTTGCTGACTGTTTACGCTGCATGTTTGAGTGTGCGCTAGAAAGAGACAGAGCAGACTAGAATTTGTTGACTTTGAACAAGATTCTTCAATTTACGTGTTATGAACTCGAATTACGAGAATTTACATTGCACAAATGGTTTCCTAGATAAATTTCCTACCTACTTATATACATTTTGTAGAATACTTTGTAAAATAAAAACATATTATCATCAAAAACATCGGGTATCAATAACGGTAATTGGCGCCTTATAAACTTTTTACACTTTTTTCAACAAAATAAACGATAAAATATCTAAAACCAATATTTGAATCACAATCTACACAATATTTCCAGTAATCTGATATATAATTTCAATGTAATCACTTATAGTTTCCTTTTAAAATTCATTTTAAAAAGCACGACACACACACAACACAAGTTCACCGGGTTTCGAAAATGGCGGACGATATATTTCGAGAAAGAGAAAAAAACATTTTTTTAAATGTTGTCGATTGATAAATAGTAAAAGTTGAAGGTATTATGTTGGCTAACATGTCACTTGTCTATAGAAGTATTTTTTGTGTTAACCAATTACAGTAGTAATAGATTTTAACAGTCAGCCATGTCGCTTATGCTCCGACGGCGGCACAATATTTATTACAAATAGTAAAATGCGAAGTTGTCTCATGTTGTGGTGTACGACGATCTAGCCTTTGGCGACTGTTACAAGAGGGGTTTTTACCACCACCTGTTTTAATTAATCAGACGTCAAGGGGTTATGTAACCATAGAAAAAGATGACTCCGGAGGTAAATTAACTCCACTGTTACTTCAGCTAGCTTTGGATCTTCGAGCGTCATCACATTTGAAGCAAGTTCCGAATGATAGCTATTGCCCCAGTGTCGAGGCATACTTGTTTAAGCGATTATGTGGCGTCTGTGGTCTATATTTTGCATCATACAAGGCCACTACTCAACACAAGCAATTACATAAGAAACAACAAGAAATGTTTCCCATCGCAAAGATCCGTCCTCAACGAATTGCTGCTAGACGTGCCAGAGAAATTCTTTGTTTGGATAATGACGATAATGCGGTATGGTTTGATGAAAAAGATGTTGACACATCGAATCTTCCTGACATCAACAACCTCAACGAGAATGAATTGGCTGCTATGCCAGTTATAAATTATTTAAAGGAGTGGGTTCAAAGTCCATGGACTCAAGATGATTAAGTTTGTTCTTTAATTAATACAATTAATCGTTTTTATTTTGTTAATTCGTTTAAATGTTTGATTTGAGGTTAATTTTATAAAAAATATTTAAATTGAAATAAAAAAAAATTACGGAACTGCTGTTTTAATTAAATAATTATTTCTAGATGCAAAAATGTAAAATATGTGACGTCACACTAGGGAGGGGGGGTCTCACAAATGTGACCAACTGTGACAAGGACGGGGGGAGGGGTCAAAAATAATGAAATTAGTGTGACGTAATTTATGGATGGTCCCTTAGGACAGGAGCTTCCTTGAGTTGAGGAGTCGAGTCAACGAGTTTGAGACCGTGTTGACATTCCACTTTTGAAATTGAGTTGTGTGTTTACAATGAAGATAGTCCTCGTGTGAATGTTTGTTTGGGTGTATTCGGAGATTATATTCTGCATGGTTAAGTTACTTTTTTCTTATTTTGTATTAGTTTATTTAAGAATTTCCAGTTCTATTAATTTAAAAAACTTACACTTTGAAATGATTCAAAGATCCAAAAACAATAATATTCTTAGCTATTTACACTAAAACAACATGAAACAATAGCTTGGTATTTCTAGTAACTATTAACTGCAAACCACCATATAATACTACAACACATGCAATGAGATCTAGGACACGTAATGTATGACATGTAACACAAAACTGGCGGACATTGCACCTTGTAATGAACACCTAAAAATAGGTCGGAGAAAGCTATATGAAATTAGAAACGTAGCGAGAGCAGCCCTTTGAATTGTAGGTGTTTAATCTGTGGAGGCCACTGCTTTGAATTAGCTTTGATTAATAGGTGATTATGTAAACAAATGTTATGGCGATTGATTTCTTAAATTGCTATAATTATAAGAGTAAAATAATGACTTTCAAACTACTTTTGGTTGGGAATAGTAAGTCAGTTAATAAAGCTTTTATAATTGCACACACAGTGTTTTAAAGCTTTTATAATATTAATTTTATAAACAACAGCTTTAGCTTGTGGCTTAAACAATTATTTTGTAACTGTTCTTTTGGCAACTAATAGAAACAAATAGACAACAACACCTTTATCTAACGAATTTTCCAAAATCGTAAAATGACAAATAAAAAATATTGTGTCTAACATATTGAGCTCAAAATATAGAAAGCTTTAATTCAATTTGTTTATTTCATTCATATTTGTAATTACTCTATGCTCGATATTTACATCGTTATGTATTTGAATTATTTATATAGTGTAGAAGTTCTATATAATCAATATGATTTAATAATCGTACATTAGACAAGATAAATAACGGTGTTTAGCAAACTCGGGTAAGTATCTACTATATCGTGGTCAAGGAACACTACTAACATTTACTTCTTTCAATAACCTCTTGAACTCGGGTAATAAATTATATTTTACTTAAATTAATAAGCCGTAAAGTAAACCTCAACCTTACTTTATCGCACGTAGATCTTCAATACATTGTATAGAGTACTAGCTTCTGCCAGTGGTTTCACCCGCGTCCCGTGGGAACTACTGCGCGCACCCGATGCGGTACCCAAAAGTATAGCCTGCCTCGCTAAATGGGCTATCCAACACTGAAAGAATTTTTCAAATCGGACCAGCAGTACCTGAGATTAACACGTTCAAACAAACAAACTTTTCAGATTTATAATATTAGTGTAGATAAATACTGAAACCCTTCAAAGACTTTGATTTCAGAATAACTAGCATCTAACTATCCAGCAGAACTGATAACTGTTAACATCATTCTAAAGTATTTGTCATACCTTCACGACTTTTAAAAACTTTAAAACCATATAGATACAAAATAAGCAATAACCTCTATTTATCTAAATTCAATAAAATATCCATAGAAGGAAAGTAATGAAATATTTATTATTAATTTTATTTAGAAGACCTCCTCTTACTATATTCGTACTTTATGGCACTGGGGCCATTCTGAAAGTACCAGGCGTACATGAGGGGAGAGATGCTATTTTTATGAAGCTGTCATGTAACAGGCCTGTGGTAAGTAGGTACATGAAGTATGTAATAAATAACAAAATTACTATCAGACTTTCCTCGCTAGGACAAGAAAAACAATCAAAATATAAGACAATTGTTTCCTATTAACGCCCGCGCCGAGTAAAACCACCTCTGAAGAACCTTTTTATATGCCTGCAAAAACCATTGTTTTGTTAAAAAAAACACAGTATCATATATACTAACGGCCGTTCCCAATAATGATGGGTGGATTTGCTTACCAGAGATAGAATTTTGACATTAGCCCCATACAAGCAATGTCTAATTCCTATCTCTGGTAAGCAAATCCAGAGATAGACAGAATTTATTGAATTCCACAGTAAGAACTCTACTTGCAAGCCTTAACAATTACAAAGCTTACCACTGAAAAGAACGCCTCCACACAAATCCTTTAAACACAAATAATGCAGAAAATACAAAATTCCTTGTCATAAAGCTCTTCACACATTGGCGACTGTCGCGTCGATATGCAAACGAAGTGACGACGGACGGAGGAGACTACAATGTTCGTCGCTTGTATTCATTGCATAATATGCACGTGTGCTTACGATTGAACGCTTCGGTCATATTTTAGATGCCGATCCATACGTCTATTGACGAGGAAACCACAGAGAATTGTGAACGAGAAGGAAAATTATGAAGGCTTTTTCGCTTATTCTCAAATAAGAAACGATAGCCGTCGTCTTCTAGAAAATAAAATCAATGCGAATCTGTTGATCAATGGTTTTATACCAACAAATAATTAAGCCATTACAAACCAACATTTTGGCCAGTGTTTTTGATTTTAGATCGGTGTGACAAGTGATATTTTGTTCGTAAATAGGTGAGCACTCTATTACGGCATGTCTCTAATTTTAGCTTTGGAAATATCATTCTTATTACTTAGTTATACGAATGAATAAAATCTAAAACATTCAATGAATACAAATCTGCCGATGTAGATATTTACTCAAACTTACCTCTACCGGTTTAACATGACGACATTAGCGAGGAATTTTAAAATTGCCTTTATTATTAACTTCCCAATCAAATAATTATGTACCGATGTATCTGTATTATTACCAAAAACGTTTCAAAATGTTAGAAAAAAAATATATTACGTGAGCCAAATTCGCCGTGGTCAATTAATCATTGAACTACCGCACTCGTAATTAGTTTAGTACAGAACGATTTAAATAAATTACTGAGTTCCTGTAGCTTGTGTAGATTATTCATTTAAATGGTATTCATGTTAGATTACGAGTAGAAAGATTTTTTTCACTATACGATATTTACATGACCATCACATAACTTCTCTAACATCACAGCGAGTAGAAATTAATGTTTGAGTTTAATCAAGTTGAAAAATAAATAAAAAGGAAAATGGATATTTTAGTCTAAGTCTCGTACAATATCAAAACACAGTTGTTAATCTCTGTACCCGACGGAATACATAAATAGCTCAGACGGCGCACCAGCAATAATTGAGAGCGTTTGTTATTCGATATCCAAGGGACAAGTGAGTCTACGCGACTGTACCAGACCGTTGCCGCTGTGCCCACAATTCACACCACTTGTTGTTTTATTAGCAATCAAACTAGTCCTGTCTAGCTTTATTTATTAATTTAGACTAGTCTTTAAACAAAACACTAAGGAAAAACGAAAAACATATGTAGGTATATGACTCTATGTTAATTTGAGTTGCTGTTTCCATTTATTACTTTAAATTAAAGGTTCGTTTGTTTAAAATGCAGAACAATAACAAGTCAGTTGAATAGGCTTTGTTACATTAAGTCCAATGTGATAATTATTCTACTGTGTAATACACGGCTAAAACGTAGTAACAATAAACACGCCAGCAATCAACCGTACGTTCGAAATCCATTATTTTTTTATAACGTTAAGCCTGCTATTATTCTTATGTCCAGATTATAATAGTAAAAGCAATATTTCATCCTTGGACCGTTTTTTAATTGCCCAGTGCGTGGTGGTTCATAGCGATCATATCTCGAGTGCGGACCGTATAATGTCGATGGTCGTCCAACACCAATTACGCACGTTTTATAAGCCACGCGATTATGTTCTCGATAACCCGATTACCTACTTCAATTTTAATGTTCAACATTTAGCAATTGTTCGAAAGGTCAGTTTAACGTGAGAGTCGGTTTATATTCTACCGGTCGCCTGGGAATAATCTGTCCTTGCCTTTACTCCCTTGAAAATACGATTTCAAATTACACAGGCAATTTGGATACAATCTCTGCATACTCGTACGGCGTACATATTCCATTAACTTGTAATTTATTGATTTAAATGGTCTAGACTTAACTGACGTGTCGTTAAAATACATTAAACATAGCTAAGCATATTTATTTAACTAGTTTCTAACTGGCTCTTATTCTGAAACTGCTCTATAAGAACGAGCCATAATAAAATAGACACAAGTAAAAAGTCGATAGCTATAAAGTTCGATACAAAGTTTGCGACGCTCACGAGCTGACAAATCAATTGGGGCAAAAAAAGTTCTAAATATACCAACTCTTTTATAATGAAAATAAACATTTGGCTGTCCCTCCATGGTCCGTCGCGCACATGGCCTTTTATAAGCCATGACATCACCCAATGTGGTACATTTACGCCACCATAATCCTAAAAGTACCGCCGACAACTCAGGACAAAGAGGTTTTGTTATAAAAGCTTTATTGAAGGAACTCTTCAGAAAACACATCAAAGTTATTAATAGTGAATATCAATTATCGTAAACGTGAGTGTTTATTGCATTGAAGCAAGTTTGATTAGTCATAACTTGATGAAGAAAGTGTATTTCTCGCGGTTTGTTTGTGTTGTAGAATACATACTCGTACTTGGTACTTTCTTGATAGGATACTAACATGCAGGTATGAGTTAATAGGAACTCCGCACTAGGCTTAGGTATTATAACTGCTTGTAATATTTAAGTTTTATGAAAGAAAGTAATTGATATTGCCTTTGGGATTTAATGCTTAGGATAACTGTAAGGACACTAAGACTTCAGTAAGTAGCAACGATTGATGACTTTAATAAAATTACATTACACAGTACAAACTTCAAAGCGAAATAGAAAACGCAGTGAAACAAAAACATCAAACAATAGGGAACAAAACATGTGGTTATTTATGACATCAATGAATCAGACGATAAAGGAGTGCAAAGGTCGTAAAAAGCCGGGGCACACGTCTTACCTTGTCCACATAAAACCCCGGGAACGACTGTCCAGCCGCGTGCAACAATACAACACACAATCAGTCATTTAATACACAATATACAGTACACAGTAAATAAAAGAAATCACAAGTGAAAATGAAAGCCGCTTTAAATTCTATTTAATGCGTTTCTCTACATCATTGTCAACTTTTCCTATACTATTTTCACTGTCTGTTTAACTGCTAACGCATAAATTTTATCTCAACATATTGCTTCAGTTGTGTATCTAAGAATATAATCAAGGTACATAAAAAAGAGAAAATATGAAGGTAACAAGAAAACGACAAACAGGCCGTTTTCTAACCACCTCCTAAGGTAATAACTATAAAAACATAATAACAACAGCATACAACACAAGATTAGTACCGCTTGATTTCAATCTAATAAGAATACTATAAAGAAAACGCATAAACTTCATAATCTTGCGGAAGCAGTAAGAGTCTAAGCGGATTCTGACGCTAAAGAAAACTCGAAGGAAGCTGTTATTATGGTGATCGTGATCATAAATGATTAGCTAACTGCTCGGCGCCAAAGAATTATTTTAATCTTATAGTCTGACACGTCTTTGAAGCACTCAGACAGGTTCAACTAAAAATTGAAAATATACAAGAAGGGTATTAAACTATTCGCCTTCACTTTAACTGTCTTTGTAATTTTAACTGCATTCATTGATTTACAAAGTGCAATCTTTGTTTTGTAATTCATAAGACTTCGCTAACAATCATTTTATAGATGAGTCAACTAAACTATGATGCTAGCATTACACCGATAGCTCTTTTCCTTTTCTAGATGAACACCTACTAGTCCAAACAAGGAGGTCCAATCATTCAACCAACCGCATGAGATGACACAACGCATCATAGTACTTCATGATTCAGCTAGAAAGCGATGCGTCTTCGTGAGAAGCGGAACCTCCTCATTGCGTTTCCGTCCTCATTGTTTGAACTCATCCTGCCTTTGATTAATAACCCCACGTAGGACGTACTTCACTATTCTATCCTAATCCTAACTTCCTAACCAAGGGATTGGAAGAAATTCAGTTTGTTTCTCTTCGCCACTTTCGCGGTAAAATCGCTGAAACGATTAAAATGAAATGAAGTATATGAAAAGATAGAACACTGAAAACAATTATTACGCTACAACGGTCGTAAGTAAANTGCCTTTACTCCCTTGAAAATACGATTTCAAATTACACAGGCAATTTGGATACAATCTCTGCATACTCGTACGGCGTACATATTCCATTAACTTGTAATTTATTGATTTAAATGGTCTAGACTTAACTGACGTGTCGTTAAAATACATTAAACATAGCTAAGCATATTTATTTAACTAGTTTCTAACTGGCTCTTATTCTGAAACTGCTCTATAAGAACGAGCCATAATAAAATAGACACAAGTAAAAAGTCGATAGCTATAAAGTTCGATACAAAGTTTGCGACGCTCACGAGCTGACAAATCAATTGGGGCAAAAAAAGTTCTAAATATACCAACTCTTTTATAATGAAAATAAACATTTGGCTGTCCCTCCATGGTCCGTCGCGCACATGGCCTTTTATAAGCCATGACATCACCCAATGTGGTACATTTACGCCACCATAATCCTAAAAGTACCGCCGACAACTCAGGACAAAGAGGTTTTGTTATAAAAGCTTTATTGAAGGAACTCTTCAGAAAACACATCAAAGTTATTAATAGTGAATATCAATTATCGTAAACGTGAGTGTTTATTGCATTGAAGCAAGTTTGATTAGTCATAACTTGATGAAGAAAGTGTATTTCTCGCGGTTTGTTTGTGTTGTAGAATACATACTCGTACTTGGTACTTTCTTGATAGGATACTAACATGCAGGTATGAGTTAATAGGAACTCCGCACTAGGCTTAGGTATTATAACTGCTTGTAATATTTAAGTTTTATGAAAGAAAGTAATTGATATTGCCTTTGGGATTTAATGCTTAGGATAACTGTAAGGACACTAAGACTTCAGTAAGTAGCAACGATTGATGACTTTAATAAAATTACATTACACAGTACAAACTTCAAAGCGAAATAGAAAACGCAGTGAAACAAAAACATCAAACAATAGGGAACAAAACATGTGGTTATTTATGACATCAATGAATCAGACGATAAAGGAGTGCAAAGGTCGTAAAAAGCCGGGGCACACGTCTTACCTTGTCCACATAAAACCCCGGGAACGACTGTCCAGCCGCGTGCAACAATACAACACACAATCAGTCATTTAATACACAATATACAGTACACAGTAAATAAAAGAAATCACAAGTGAAAATGAAAGCCGCTTTAAATTCTATTTAATGCGTTTCTCTACATCATTGTCAACTTTTCCTATACTATTTTCACTGTCTGTTTAACTGCTAACGCATAAATTTTATCTCAACATATTGCTTCAGTTGTGTATCTAAGAATATAATCAAGGTACATAAAAAAGAGAAAATATGAAGGTAACAAGAAAACGACAAACAGGCCGTTTTCTAACCACCTCCTAAGGTAATAACTATAAAAACATAATAACAACAGCATACAACACAAGATTAGTACCGCTTGATTTCAATCTAATAAGAATACTATAAAGAAAACGCATAAACTTCATAATCTTGCGGAAGCAGTAAGAGTCTAAGCGGATTCTGACGCTAAAGAAAACTCGAAGGAAGCTGTTATTATGGTGATCGTGATCATAAATGATTAGCTAACTGCTCGGCGCCAAAGAATTATTTTAATCTTATAGTCTGACACGTCTTTGAAGCACTCAGACAGGTTCAACTAAAAATTGAAAATATACAAGAAGGGTATTAAACTATTCGCCTTCACTTTAACTGTCTTTGTAATTTTAACTGCATTCATTGATTTACAAAGTGCAATCTTTGTTTTGTAATTCATAAGACTTCGCTAACAATCATTTTATAGATGAGTCAACTAAACTATGATGCTAGCATTACACCGATAGCTCTTTTCCTTTTCTAGATGAACACCTACTAGTCCAAACAAGGAGGTCCAATCATTCAACCAACCGCATGAGATGACACAACGCATCATAGTACTTCATGATTCAGCTAGAAAGCGATGCGTCTTCGTGAGAAGCGGAACCTCCTCATTGCGTTTCCGTCCTCATTGTTTGAACTCATCCTGCCTTTGATTAATAACCCCACGTAGGACGTACTTCACTATTCTATCCTAATCCTAACTTCCTAACCAAGGGATTGGAAGAAATTCAGTTTGTTTCTCTTCGCCACTTTCGCGGTAAAATCGCTGAAACGATTAAAATGAAATGAAGTATATGAAAAGATAGAACACTGAAAACAATTATTACGCTACAACGGTCGTAAGTAAAGGACTGTCCACCAGAGATGCCGAAGATCGTGCGAAGTGGAGAAGAAGGTGTAGGAAAGCGGACCCCGGGCCCGAAAGGTCTGCAACCGGGACAACGCTCAGATGATGATGATGAGATGATGATGAACGGTTGTAAGTAAAGATGTTTCCTCAAGACACGAAAACAGCAGTGAAGAAAATAAACATCCTACATACTGTTAATGTTCGCAAGTTCAAAAATACCTAAAGCAAACTTCACCCAAAAAACAGGAGCGTTAAGCGGAATGTGAATTTTTAGGACAAGAAACTCATTATGACTCACACATTTCATGATTTGCGTGTTACCGCTCATGAGATTTTGAATAGCGTTGAGGTTCAACGGGGCAAATACAGTAACCATAATTATATGGCGAGGTGATAAATAATTATTATTGAAGCTACAGTAGCAATAATGGATAGCTGAATAGTTTGCTTTTTGCGACCTGACAAATAAGGTGATCGATCGCAACATTGAATTACCGTTGTAACGTTCTGTATTTTTTCTGTCCTAAGATATTGCAACACAATAATATGTGCCGTTGAATCTTCTTTATCTCCTTCCTCATCATTATACCAACGCACATTTCACAATACCTTTCTTGGCTACACAAAACGAATGTCTTCATTTCAATTCCCCACAAAGTGTCTAACAAGTATCAAATAGGCCATAAAACTGCGGTTCAAACAAAGCTTTAACTGCAGAGTTCATTCGTCTTATCCTGCGCCTGCGCGGCAAAAAGCCGCTCTTAGGCGTGCAACGCATAATTTTGATTTATGCAGAGTGCCGACCGCGCGCGCGCCCACGCCTCGCATTTGTCTGTTTGTACTCAATGCGCAGGCGACGCACGACAAAAATATTATGGCCCTATTCTAACAAATAGGTTCGATATTAAAATTAAATAGGTAAATGAATAATTTACATGACGGAATCACGATTTACAGAAATAGTCAGAACTCTAAAAGCTTTTTCAAAGACATATGAGAATATCAGCTAACTCAGTATAGCCGTGTGAACTCATGCTTATGAACACCAGTTGAAATTAATAAATTGTTTGCCCGCTCTTAAAAATTATGGAATGTTGAAGAGCAGTCTATTAATCCATCTACTCGCCGGTTATTGCTTTATTAATACACCAAAAACTATTATAAATCTGTCCGAGGCCCACAATTAAGCCAAAATGGAAATGAGTAAATCTGCCTCATTGTATATCATCATTAAAACGGTTCATGTGTTCTCGTGCCCGTTTCAAATGCTTACAAATCGCGTTCTCTATTACAACACTTAATCTAATTTCCCACAGTGACGTAACATCATCCGTTGGTCCCATAGTTATCGTAATGAGTATAATCAAAACTATAATACTAGGCAGTGCAGTCTGAAACATGTCAGTATCGATATCGATGACCCCAAAATTATAATACACTTTCACTAATCTAATTAGGGTTGACACAAAAATAATGGGAACCAAAAACACTCGGATAACAACGAAAGCTTTAACTTCGTCTTGTTGGTAAAGATTTTTCTATCTTTTCATTGTTACTGTTAGTTACTGAGGCACATAAAATCGTGGAAAATATAATCGTTAAAGATATTGGAACCATCGTGTTATAAAATCTTACTACATTCCACGTTACGATTCCGAACAACAGAAGGTCCAATTATTTTTTTGTTTGCACTAATTCTCTTTCAAAGATATGTATAAATGACAGCCCTGTGTACATATGTGTAAGCATAATGATCGGGAATGTTCCCTTTGCTACGAGTTGAACCACTCTAGCGCACGCGAGGTGCGCGCACGCCACCACAATGAGATCAACAGTCAAATTGAGCTATTTCGATCGCTACTAAATTAAGTAACTGCATCTGTAAATTGTTTGATTACAATAAGAACTGTTTGAAAAAATAAAATATGAAAAAAGCTGATAAATGTCCCAATGTGGGAAAAGAAAAATATTTTTCTTAAAAACATTGCCATCAAAGACCAATTTAAAATTTCCTAAATGTACAGCACTACTCGCCACTGCCATAAAACATTTCATTGCTAAAAACCATCAAACGTTGCTTGTTCAGTAACAACTAATTGAAGATTAGAAAAGCGGAACAAAAGAAACAACGTTACGGATAAATCGCAATTTCGAAAATAATATAGCAACTCGAATAGGTGAGAAAGTGACCATCATTACGTTTAACGAGAGCTATATTTTTTTTGCCTGAAGAAAGGTAGTAAAATGTGTAGAAAAAAAAAGAAAAATAAAATGTATGTTTTACCGTTTTAAAAAAATATGTTCCAAGTATTGAATAAAGTAGGACGTCAAATAATATTTACTTATTTGGAAAATTACTGTAGGTATCATGTTTTGTGGTTCACCACAAAATATATGAATAGGCTTGATGCATTATAAATCTCAACATAAAGGATTTATGTGTCAAATCCACTAAACGTGTTCGACAACCGTCACGCTCTATTGCAGTCAAATTTAGTAACATCACTGCATCCGGTTTTCTACGATTATACGGTAATAAATAAAACCTTCGTGCTAACATTAGTTACTGACCCATACGGCATGCTAAACAACACGGTTTGTCTGCATAAAATCGACATTAAAACAAGCAAAGTCTGAAAAAACTGGAACGTCCTGGAAACTCAATGTTACCATTTAAGGACATTAGCCTCGGTTTGTGCGTTTGTGAAATAGAGCGCGTAAATCAATGAAATCATGTTTGCTAATTAAAAATCGATCCATTATTGTTTTCAATAACAATTTCAACAGTATTTACGACATCGGAATTAACCTAGGAATTCGTTGTGTTTTGCGTCCAACAAATATATTTACTACTGGTATAACAGGATATTTTGTGTGTTTATCGCAGCAATGCATTTATCAAAATAATTGCACTGGAAGCAATCAATGCTTCTATCATGTTAACGCCAAGTGCAATCATCATTTTGTATTAAAAAATTAATACCTGCCGACCGGGTTCACTTATCGCCTTTTTTACGTAAATTATGAATAGTTGGACCAAGAAGTCTACAAATATAGAGTAAGTGAACTTTTCTACTGACGAAATTCCTTCAACAATACCTACTGCCGACGATATTTGTAACATACAATAAAGTAAATAAAGTACGATACTCACAGCTAGCTCTTCGCTGGTGTACGCTGTGAGGATGCGCCGGTCCTGCTGCAGCACGCAGTAGAATGGCTCCCAGGACAGCGGCACCCCCACAGCCGCACCCGCCACCGCGCTTGATGCCCCATCTAAGGACAAACGATGAAGAATATTACATACATGTCTCTTGAAAAATCGTCGAATTGTGTAATTTACTTATTTCACAAAGTTTTTTAAACCTTGGACCAAGTAGTCATCTTTTGTCCAAAATGTCACCCAGTATTATTCTAAGCAAATTTCATTGGGTAGAGCAGTCTTTTTCAGCTAAAATAATTCCTGAATGATATTTTAGGTCATAAGTCACTTATGCCTGAGGAATTAATTTTGCCTTCTAACATAACACATTAGATAATTTGATTATAGTTTCCTTCGTAGTGCTGAATGTGCTTTGAATGTTTTCTTCTTTCTTATTAAGATAGTAAACTAATAAATCTATGTTATGAGCGAGGGATTACCGCTAATGTTATTTGCGTTCAACAAAGAAAGGAGAAAATCCAATATTTCTACTAGAAAGTTATGATCTCCACAACTTTTTCTACATCTTAGTTTAACGCGGTATAGTAAAATTAACTGGAGAAATGCTTCCGACAGCTAGGAGAGACTAATGGTATAATAGTTGCTTTTACAACTTAACAAATGTAATGTATGGAAAAGTTATATTAGCCCGACTAATTGCCCAACTCGTTACTGACTGGATAATGGATATGCAAGAGTATGTAGAATTAATACGCATAATCTTTTAACGGTTCATTCATGTACTCATAGATACACATATACAAAATATGTTTGACAATTTGGATACATCTGCACGCCTCGTTGTCTTCAATAGTTCAGAACAAATATCCAATAACAATCAAAGCAACGACATAAAAATATAATTGAACAACTAGCCATGAAACATAATTTAAAAACACATTTACGTTACGTAAGGGTACTGTAACATGAAGTGAAAGGTACTACAATAGCAACATATTTAATTGTAAACATTACATGCTACTAACACTATTAGATTACGTGACCAAAAGGCTTTTGTGATATAGGTAAATGCCATCAAAAACATCCTGTAAAAAACCCAAGTCTCGCAGCGCAATCTCTCTACCGTAAAAAGTTGTGAGATCCATGTAATACCAAGTCGGTTAATCTATTTAGTCTCTACTTAAAGGACCTTCTGTCTTAAGTTATTACATAAGTTATTATGATGCCAATATTAAAAATACTTTACGTTTTTAACAAATAGATCAACTTGGACATCGCATGATTTGGTTATCAATATGTATCACACTACACAGCATGACGGGCCAGCAACCTAATTCCTCACCAGAGTCCTTCCGAATATGATAATTGAGGTGAAAGAAGTTATTGCTCCTGAAACTTCAATGGCGAACAAGAGTACCGATTAATGAATTGGTTTCGAGAATTTCAATCACCTAAGGCGCGATAGACTAAAGAATCTGATATAATTGTAATATTCATTGTGTTTTCATGCGATGGCCAAGTCGATCTATTTGTTAAAAACGTAAAATATTTTTAATATTGGCATGATAATAACTTATGTAATAACTTAAGACAGAAGGTCCTTTAAGTAGAGACTAAATAGATTAACCGACTTGGTATTACATGGATCTCACAACTTTTTACGGTAGAGAGATTGCGCTGCGAGACTTGGGTTTTTTACAGGATGTTTTTGATGGCATCTCACTTCTTTTTGTAAAGTTTATCTTTACATAATACAAGAGACATGTAAATGGGATGTTCAGCCCAGGAAACTGATCAACTTTTCTCTTGGAACATAAGTAGAATTTGTAATGTAAG
>NWSH02000519.1:5171872-5181928 GCA_002382865.2 Heliothis virescens
CACCTTCACCACGAGCAAAGGAAATTATGCATAGTTCCCGGTAATTATACATAAATTACCACAATATTCACATTTACCGTGACATTTATATCCCATTCCCTTGGTTACTATAAGCCGCGTGCAACTTCTTCAAAATCTATCAGAAGACAAAATTCACGTGTCCTGAAAAACATAGAGGCAGTACATACAAAATGAAAGATTTTATCATTAGGCAACGAACTCCGGTATCAAGGCCTACTTAATAAGAAAATTAAAAGTAAACACAATCGCCCTGCCTCACAAATGGTGCATGCACTTTATACGAGTAATTAACATTAATTTCACTTGTTATCATTGAACGAAATGTGATGTGTGTGAGTTGGTAAACTTAATACACAAGAAAGATAACACAAAGTAGGGCCCATTTAATTAATGTCCTCTGTTGCTAAATGACAAGTTAAATTTAATTCTTAAGTTTCAAACTTTTCGTGACGAAAATATCCCCAGTTAAAGTCAAACCAAAAGCACTTATTTCTTCTATGAATTCCTTAAAGCCGACACAGAATTCTAAACTTATAGTTAATGAGCGTAAACCAAGGATCGCTTTAAAAGCCCGTCGTGCCTCGAAATGGCCGCGGCTATCAAAATCACTATCTCGTCTAAGTCACGCACGCTTCGCCTTTCCACGATATGGCTACGAGCTAGGACAGGAAAACCTCATAATATTCATTATAAACTTATTATTTAGACACATTACATAGTCTGAGAATAAAATTGAATAATCATTTAAGCTTTATTATGACTATAGAGATCACATAATATGCAATTAACAACAAAATAAATGAACCCTGCTACCTGAGTACGTATTGAGTGACATTGCATTTTCAATCAATCTACTTATTTTTATATGGCATAATGAATTCAACACACAACTCATGAGTCTGCCGGTGTACCTTTCACGTAGGTAGGCGTATCCGGCGATCGTATCTCAGATCAAAGATAGTCCTGATTACCAGTCAGTGTGGTAATGCCGGTGGCACCTAGTTAGCGCCAGCCGACGGCAATGATTCAAGCTAAAAGTGGCAGTTCGCGACTCGACAACCGAACGAGAAAGACTCGTCTGGGTACAAGTTGCCTTATAATAACACTAGCTTCTGCCCGCGACTTCGTACGCGGATCATGTCGCTTATGCCAGCGACAACCGGTCGTCAAATCAAAGATCTAGCATCTGATGTCGTATTCTAAGAGCCCGGTAGCGACTGAATATGCGAAGCGATTTAGACTTTCATTTTTGTAAGTCAACCCACCACAGTTTAAACAACTTTGCTAAGACATCATTCCTACACGTGTTGTAATACATAGAATAACTGGGCTGGGATAAATTAATATCTCAGCAGAAAAAATTCATTCACGTGATAATTTTTACAATGGCACCATTCTTTGTATCTCTTATAGTTTTAGCTCGTCTGTTGCGGTTCTGCATCAGGTAAACACACCAAAACATAGGACTTTCATACAAACTACCAACCCCCGTGTACTCCCCTAGGAGTATATTTTCGTAAATGCGATGCGATGTCTACACCTAAGAGAACCATCTCAAAATTCATGTCACTTTCTTCAAAATCATAAGCCTTCTATAAAATTACTAAACCCTATTTATCACCTTAGGGGTGGATTTTTCAAAAAAATGGTGAAACACGTGTTTACTTATTTATTTCAAGGAGTAACTTCACGAAGTTTCATGTCGAAATTCATAATAATATTCATTCCCCATACAAAGCTTCAACCCCTATTTCAGCCCTTAGGACACGATATTAAAAAGTCGTGAAACACGTGTTTACTTATTTATTTCAAGGAATAACTTCACGAAGTTTTATGTCGAAATTCGTAATTAATATTGGTTCGCCATACAAATTTCAACCCCTGAGGAGACGAATTTAAAAAATCGTTTTCTTTCTCGCGTGAAACTCTTCTTGATGAACCTCTGTGCAAAATTTCAGCTATTGGTTTACGGTTTGGGCCTTGCGTTGATTAGTCACCATACAAATTGTCAACCCCATTTTAACCGAAACCCCATTTTAACCCTTAATGGATTTATTAAAAAAAATGTGAAACACATGTTTACTTATTTATTTCAAGGAGAACTTCACCAAGTTTCATGTCGAAAATTCGTAATTAATATTCATTCGCCATACAAAGTTTCAACCCCTATTTCAACCCCTTAGGACCCGAATTTCAAAAAATCCTTTCTTAACACGGTCAGAGTCTTAAGATGAACCTCTGTGAAAAAAATCAGCTTTATAGTTCACGGGTTTGGGCCCTGCGATGTTGAGTCAGCGAATCTCAGACTTTGAGTTTTATTTATATAGAAGAAGAAGAAGAATAGAAGAAGAAGAGAGATAGAGAAGAAGAAGAAGATAGAAGACTACTCGACGCACCCGGATAAAAAGAAACCTATAGCCTTCCTCGATAAATGAGCTATCCAACACTGAAAGAATTTTTCAAATCGGACCAGTAGTTCCTGAGATTAGCGCGTTCAAACAAACAAACTTTCAGCTGTATAATATTAGTATAGATTAAATACTCTTAATCAACAACAATATTTATTATTTATTTGGATAAAGATTAATATTATTACGTTGATACAACTCTTAACAAATAATGCATTCATTTCCACCAAAGATTACTATAAAAACGGTTCTAGAGAGTTAATCTTAAAAGATGGACATATACTGTCGTGGACATTTTTTTAGCTCATTTTAAGAGGATAATTCTTTCGTACATATATTTTTGGTATCTAGACCGTTTTCGCAGCGCACGCAACGAAAGCCCTCAAGGATGAATAATCTTTCCCGTTTTTTCCACATTTTTCCATTATTTCTTCGCTCCTAATAGTTGCAGCGTGATGTTTTATAGCCTAAGCCTTCCTCGATAAATGGGCTATCTAACACTGAAAGAATTTTTCAAATCGGACCAGTAGTTCCTGAGATTAGCGCGTTCAAACAAACAAACAAACAAACAAACAAACAAACAAACTCTTCAGCTTTATAATATTAGTATAGATTATACAACCGACCGAGGGAACCCCAACTTGGTGCGAACCTGATACAAGATTTTTGATGCACTGAAGAACTGACCAATGCATAGCAAATAAAGCACGATCATTCAACATGGTTAAACTTTAGTGGACAAACATACAAACAAGGTTACAGTCACGTTGAATTTCGAATTAACAACAGGGTCCACCTTCCTGTTTACTCCTCCCTCTTCCATATGGCCTCAGTCGTGAACAAAAAATTTATAGACTTATACAGATAGAAGCACATTACCAACTCCCTTTTCAAAGTGAGGAAGCTTTTAAATATGAGTTAAAATAATTTCAGTATTTGAAGAAGGGGTAGGGTTGCGTGGGAGGGCGGCGCAGGCGCAAGCGGCGGCGAGGCGCGCCTTCACGCGAGATGGCGCACAACAATGAACTTGAAATAAACAGGCGAACCTCACGACCGACGCAACATGCTGCCCGCTGTTTATTTATAAACATACCGACACCACGATAGATAGGTAAACGGATAGCTACCGATGGCACACTAGATCGATCTAAGGTCTAACATTGCGAATACTTAGAGGCCTATTTTTAGGTGGCTATTTCCTTTCCTCCACTTCCATGACTAATCACACAGATGAATAAAAGGCAACCTTTATAAATGTACACATAATCCAATTTGCATAACAGAGCTCCAAATTGAAGAATACATGTAACATCAGAACTATTGAAAGTAGTGGTTTTCCTCTTATTTCTATCTCCTTTATCGAACAAACATCGGGCAGATTCAACCACAATGTTGCTTAATTTGGGAACTAACTGACATGCCATTATTCTATTTATCTACATAACAATATGTTTATAACTTGTTATGTAAATAGTTCGCAAAGCAACGAGTGAACTTAACAATAATTGTTTCTCACGGAGGTGTTGTGGCTGTTCTTAATTTACTTATAAATATATCATTAAGATTTGAGGAATAGATTAGCAATAGATTAAAGCGGTTAACCTTGAGCACTGACTGGGCTCAATCAGGTTGAACTGTTGAAGGGAGTGCAGTGAGGTATTTCAAGTTTCTAGCTATGATTATATAAGCTTGATAAATTTAAACTATAGTTAGTAGGTTTGCCTGCCGATGTCTCATAATTTGTACCGATGATTTTCAATTTCTACTCCTCATCTGATCCGCCATTTGCCTAACGTTATATTAAAATTCTGATGTGTGTAAAAAAGTCATAGCTACCATTTTTTTCATTCTGAAATTAATAAATATTTAAAATCAGGACGTTGAGCACTATCCTAAATATGCTAATACAGGTACTAATGTTTGTTGTGACAATGCTTTAGCTAATACCGTGCGTAGAGAGAAATGAGAAGTTTGTAAGTAGTAGGTACAACGCTGTAATATTTTATTTGCTCAATCTGATGGCGACATCAAAATGCAGGTGAAGCTTTACACCTCTATAAAAGCCTCTAAACCATGGCTAAATGAAACCGTAACAGAAACTAGCATTAGCTAATTAAACGTAACATAATTAACATGTACTTACCTAATAAGGTAGTACATGTGGTAACATTAATTTAATTTGTTGTAACATTACTCAATTAAGATTAAATGTCAGGTCAAAGTTACGAAGGTTTTTAACACGACCAATCTCATTAACTTCGTAACATTCTCGATTCAATATAATGATTACGCAAAATAGCACATTTAAGAAATATGAATTTATAATTTTTAAATCTATCACCTCTGACTTCATCATTATAATGAGTTAACAGATAAAATTAATACTTTTCTATGATTTAATAAAACCGGTAAAAACTGTTATCATTTTCATAAGTGCGTCAGAAAATTGTCTAATTACTTTTATACTGTGGCCCATAACAAAGTTGTTAGTTTTAGAATCATTCCCACGTAAAAACCTGACCTAGGCGGATAAAAAACTGAGGATTCCTGCATCTAGGTTTCCTGCCCTTAGTAGACCTAAAGGTCAGTTGTCGACCGGCTGTAAAGGTCGACGCCCTTTTGAAGCTACGCCAAGCGGCTACAATTATAAATTATACGTTTGCACACACGGACCTTCTTTTATATAAGTAATTATATCACCCTAGCTATACACATGTATGCACAAACGAATTTATGTATGCTATCTATTAGGACCAACATAAAAACTAACCATTAACATAGACCGGACTAGGAACGTGGGAATCATAATAGTATGCAATTTTCTTCTTGTAGGTAAAACTATAATACGCTCGCCGCCTACATGCTTAAAGATCTTACTGATTTTTAATGCATTATAAGTTGTAAAATTGCATCAGGTTCTCTGACAAGGGGAGCTTCTTGTTATGTTACCGCTGAGATGAACTGGTTATGCAAGACCGACCCTATTTTTATAAGACCAACAACAATGGCATAGAGAAATAAAACCTTATTACGTGACATTACTCATTAGTAAGAGTACCACGGAGTTGAATTCAAGCACGGTCCTTTCATCACGACGACCGCATACTTACATTTTCATTAATCATATTTGTATGACATCCACATCTCATCCTAAGGAACGTCTTGAAGTACTAACGAATCAAATCCGCCTTTATATCTCTTGACGCTTGTATTAGAGACAATATAAGCTTCCTCTGAGGCAGATTGTCGCGTACTAGTTAATCTTCGTATAATATAATGCTGGGCGTTAAAAATGTGAGCGTTTTGACAGACGGCTACGTACGCATGTGAACGCCTCGCCTGCCCAGGCACCGTTTATGTCGAATTCATACGTTATATCGTGCCCAGAATAAATTAGTATTGCCTATAGCAAAAGTACGTGGAACTCTTTTGGGAATTATTTTGACTTGTTTTGTGGTATCAATTTTAATATAACTATATTTACGATTTTATGTTTTGCTGGATGTATTCCTTACTATCTTATTCTTACACTGTTTGCCATTTATATTGGTTCCGTATTAATTATTTAGTTTATTGGCTCATCTAGTAAGACATAGCTTGAATTAAATTGCTATTTATTTATAACACAATACGTGAGTGCATACCTGGTGATAATTTCTGAAGTGCGTAGGCGCAACATGTCGACATCTCGCGCGACTGACTTTCAAGCCCTTCACGCGATGTAGAGAAAGTAGATCAGATTATTCCTACGTTATCATAAGTCAACTAAGAATTTCAATGGTCTTGTCTTACGGTATTTTGTGACATGGGCCTTGCTTCAATATTGACTACAGTCTTTCTAAAATCAAATATCGACAAGTAACACAATATAAATCCATGGGAAAAGTGCATGACTTAATAATAATTATTGTTTGTAAATCATACACGTTGCGTAAAAGTATAATGCGAAGACAGGCTGCGGAGTAGTGGTAGTAAATAATACATAGCTCGACGTTGACGTTTACTACCATTATCATAAAATGCATATAGGTTGCGTATGTGCTCTTATTACCTAGAAAGAAACCAAAGACTAACAATAGTGTGATAATTAAAAACGCATGCAACAGTTCCCACAATTGCACGGTTGATGTAACAGATGTAGCGTTGGATAACTTGTATTATTTGCAGCGGAAGCCCTACGACCTCAAAGCTGATTAGCCTCCACCACACATCACGCGAGAGAGCAATAAACTGATCGAAGTAAGCACGAAAATCAGCAAACACAAAGGTTTGAATTACCCTTAATTCCGCCTCCAAGGATTTCCTCATAGCAGGAATGTTCCCTGGTCGTGCTAGTAATGCGATACGGGTGAAATAAATTCCCTTTGTTTCCCTCAGAAATGAAGGTGAATTAGATTGTGGTTCACATTTCATAAGTCGTGTCCATTGTCAACGTGATGAACATTTAGCTGACAACGACGGCGTGTCCGCTGGCGGCTATTTCACACGCATCGGGTTGGAACATTAACTTGTGCACATTTGTTATTTGCTCATATTTCGTATCAGACGGTACATCTTTGCTTTTTTTGTGTGCATTCAAATCTGATTTACTTATTCTTTATTACAATGAATATTCAACTGCATTGTTTGTTGACTTTGGGATATATGGTTCGTAGCCTAAAGTCAAATACCTCTATTCTACTTATGTATATTTATTCTACTTACTTTGTTTTTAAATGCGCACAGTTTCTAATGATGGCGTGTACTAACAATAGATAATTTATGATAGATTACCACAGATGCACTTCGTGAGATAAAACAGTAATTTACTAAATGACCAACGAAAAACGAGATATCCGGTAAATCAAGTAAAAAATTATAATAGCGGAGGAAGTTTCCAATCTCAATCACAAGAAGCTCATTAATTTAGGAGCTACGATTAACTTCCTGCAAAACCAACGACAAGATCGAACATTAGTAATGTTGGCGCATCAATCACGTCGATTTCATGTGAATAAGTAAGAACGGCACTAATACCTATTAGTTTCATAATCTCTTCCTACATCGACTTAATCATCCAAAAAAGCCGGAGACATGATGTAAGTGCAAAATGCTACGGCATTGTTAAGAAAGAAGGCTTGACAACTTTCTCCATGAGCGAGTGCTCTCCGTTTGCCAGCGGAAACGCATTTGTTTGCGCACGCGTCACTTGTGTGAGCTTCTTAGAACATAACTGATACTTGGACTTCCTTCGTATTATGCATTTAATATCAAATGATATAGCATACTTTTTTCTAAAAACCTATACAATACTTAAAGCGCAACACAAATGTGCCGTTATGCAAATAAACTTCGCTCCGCAGGATGTTTAAAGAATAAGCATACACTATGGTCACACACTCGATAAGCTATTATATTTATCTGCGCACTGAATAAATTATAAAAGCTTATGAATGAAACACAGAACAAAGATAAAACGAGGTCATTTCTTCCGCGACTCTGAGTACATTCATTCATATAAGAAGAAATCAATTATAATCACATGAATAAACTATTCAAATTGCTATGTGCTGCACACGCGAGCGCTGTGACTTAGTAGAATTGAGTCGTACGGTATAGTTGTCACAAGTCACGAACTACGGGCCTTTACATTCAATGCATGAATAACACTTTTGTCGGCTGAAGCGAGGGGTTGCAGATGTGCACAGAATTATTTCAATGCCCGTTTAAAAATCATTGATCATCCGTCTTCACCGTATTTATACGAACTTGACTTTTTAATTTATTTATAGCTGACTGTTTAGGCCTGGCGTCGTTTATTTTATGTCATTTAAAACGCTTTGTCCGGATTATTTAGTTTCCTTGCGTGGCTATTTTTATTAGAAAATGTATTTGTACGTTCAGCTTCCTCTGAATGGTTTATTCTATTTATGTGCGTTTATGTGCGCTTAACGCAGAATTTGTAAGTCTAACGTGCAATTAATACTTGTTTTATGTAGATATAAACTTGTTGAGTACTTCAAATGCCGTGCAAAATTGTTTTATGTTAACTTTCGTGAGACTAAATCTGACATTTGGGCAACGCACCGTAAAAGTAATTCAAATGAATGAATTTACAATTTGGTATTCTCTGCTCGTGGTTATGTGTTTTACCACAGCTACATGATGTTTGAATAAAATAAATGTTTAGATATAAACTGGTTTTTGTATCACGTACCGAAAGGAATTTATTACAAACGCAACGCATCTAAAGTTACATCTGCGCTACGACCTAAAAAGCTACATTACGTGTAAAACCAGAAAAACTTGTGTATTAGACAGATATGATCAAAAGACTTAATAAAATCACCATATTATTTAAGATAATTAAAAAATCTAGGCCATGTTTGCTTACTAACATTATGAGTAATCTGAACCCGTAGTGCAGGTGTTAAACAAACAGGCAATCGATGTATCACTTGGCCTTGACTTTTAGTTAGTCACTATCACTTTGAAAGTTTTAATCGATAAGTACGTGTGAAGGTGACGTCAGCATTGAAGTGAGCTGGGGAAACTGGACCAGTCGGGCGAGTGGCCGCTGCTACAGGTGCGCCCGCGCTTGCCGCGGTAGAGGCGCGTGCCCCAAACACCACAGCTGCCAGTCGCTCATTCAAAACTATTCAGAAAATTCGCTATGGAACAAAAAACTGCGAATTTTGGTCGATTTTCAACTACTTTAGGAATTATTTGCTAACAAACGATTAAGATGCGTAATAAACGTAATATTTGTTTGTGTAGTAAAATACAGCTAAAACATTAACTATTCCCCAACCCATATTTGGACATATTTATGCAATGGAAATAAATCACCGGGGTATTTATCTCACGCACAAACACCATAAATAGTGAAACGACGATGGATATCGTTACTCCTAATTTATTAACTAAACGCATTCCGATTTCCAACAGTATGGAAATTTGATGCGATATACTTCGTTACTGCGCTCTAGGCTTCGTGGTCCGTTCCCATGATTATCAAGGATATTTGTCTCTCCGCGAGTTGTAAATTATCTGCAGATAGCTGTTATTTATGGCGCTTTTTCACAGAACAAGATATCTGCAAGACGAAGGGCTCTACTCAATTCCAGAACTGTATCAGGGGGCACGGCAGTGCCCCCGCCAAGTCAAGCAGAAAAAAGCGGCACGGCCGTACCATACTTTTCTCGAAGCAATTCAGGCCATTTTCGACTCCCTATAATTTCGTTGTGGATAAAACTAGAAGCCTGAATTTTCAGCAACTAATCAGGCATTGTATAAATACGGTGTATTTAAAATTTCAGACAATTTGAACCAGTAGTTTAAGAATGACAACTTGGTAAAGTTTCTGAATTTTGTCACTCACTGACTGACTCACCGATCATCAAAAGTATAAGGCACTTCTAGCAGACATAGAAGCTTCAAATTTAGAATATATATAGAGTTTAGTGTCCTTATTATGGGAAAATTCAAAAATTTTGTAATTTCGGTCCAGTTTTCTAAATACACTAACTGCATGAATAACTTTGTAATCCTATATAAATGTATAGGATTACAAGGTTACATTTACAGTTAATGAATTATTACTAATAATAGGTGTAGATAGATACCTACTTTATGAGGCATAACGGGA
>NWSH02000519.1:5188236-5223554 GCA_002382865.2 Heliothis virescens
AAAAATAACTACGTTAAAAAAAACCGACTTCAAAACTAAAAAGTAAAAAATAAAAAGTTTATTAAAATAATAGGTTTGATGTCGGTGCCTAGTTACTACGAAAGTATTATATTGACTGGCACCGACATCAAACCTATTATTTTAATAAACTTTTTATTTTTTACTTTTTAGTTTTGTTTAATAAAAAAGTCTTGTATGTAGAGTATGTTGATGTACGTACCACAATAAGCCTACAAAATAAAACGTTATAATGTGTGTAACATAATGAAAAGTTCTACTTCGAGCTCAAAGTCGGACGCCTCAACTAACTGTATACTCCCGAGTTACTCCAAAATACACAACCGCATATAATCATTATGACATAATTAGATACCGTAAACTCAATTCCGTATCCGTATTGTCTGAAAGTTTCTCATACAAATTGCTGGTTATTACGCGAAATTACAACTACGGCAGTAGGTGACCGGCCTGGTATTTCAGATTTTCCATTATCGAAACGTAAAGAGTTCTCTATTTACACTGCATCATCAATTTAAATCGAGATCTCATTTTAGATACTTAAGTAACACTTTTTTATTGAAATTCCGTGGTACTCGTATTATTATACTTATTGCGTTTTAGATTTTATGAATTATTATTCATTCGGACGTTAATGTGTTCATAATTTACATTCCAAAGTTTTTATTTACGTGTATTAAGTTTGCACTGCGCTTATCGTATAATATAATCACGAAGCATATTCATTAGTCATATCCAAAATGCAGGTGACTGTCATGTTCATTAGAGAAATATTTGGAAACCAAGCAACATTTAAATACATGTTCATATCGAAAACAAGACTAAATCCTTCGACATTCTGACATCTAAAACTTGCCCAACTAGTATTTTAATCAAAACGTCGTGTAGTGAAATGTTAAATCCTGTGCTTGCTTCACTGCATTGCACGCGGAGTGCTAAGCGCATGCGCAAGTGGCTTCCTTCAAGAAGCGGCTTACAGGAAGGGCAAGCTCATTAGAAAGTATAAGCAAACGATTGCATCACATACATAACTGGACGAGGATCCGCACCCAGTCCCTGATCGAGTCTAGCAAGATTATTGACGTTATAGACTTGGATTCCGTACAAGAAACTTGAAAGAGCATGTGAGGTTATAACTGAGCGGGACTTAGTGCTGGTACCGAGGCTTGTTATTGAATTTAATCGTCCCCATCTTATAGTAGGCTCGATTTATAGCTGATGACGTTCATAACTCGGACAGATGAACGACTCTTTTAGCTCTCAGAGGTATGCAAGGCTCTAATACCGTGTATATTGCGGGCCTTTCGCAATTAGACAGTACGAATGTTAGAATAATATTTGCATACAGTATTAAGATAAGACCACTTGTCGTATTGGAGCCTGACATGGGCTGTGATTGGTTTGCAACAAGTTGTACGGGATCAGCAACATTCTTGACTATCTGTAGCGTCTGGTGAAGACTTGATGGAGTTGATGAGTCGCCGGAAACCGACATGAAGTAATTATTGCCATTTATAGCATTACACTGCTCATACATATTGATGATCCCTGTAATTATGACATCTATGTAACTTATACAGCTACAATGTAAAGAAAAATAATAAGTTATGTTTCTATTATGAACTACCAAAATTAGTGACATTCTAAAGACGATCTAATAGTATAAATTTAGTACTAACTTAGATGAGCTCGAGGCACTATTGGAAATTAAAGTCTACATAAATCAAATTGAACAACAATAGCTCGTAAACATGATGAATCACTTTTAATTAAACCCTGTGTCAATGTTCCCTTAATATTTTGCAGTTTTTCGTTGGCACAATGCGGTGTAAATCAACACGACTTTCCTTGTTTTGGATACTTGACGTGACGCAGAGGTAATCGCTCTCACGGTGGTCATGTTTTTTAAAACAACTGAACCTGGACCAAATTGTATAAAGAAAGAATCAAATCAATATTGTTGACGATAGTTGAATCAAATGAGACCATTTTTACCATGTATGCAAGAATGTGATAATACAGAAAAGAATATGATAATATCAACAATTTTAGCTCTTACAGAAAGGAAATTACTATGGATAAATCCCATTCTAATGATGAATAATATCACCACAATAGAACTTACTGCACAGACCTCCGTGGACCGAAGAAATTACCCATAAAGTCGAAACTTTAAATAGCTTTGCAAATATGCTGTAAACCGTTATTTAGGAGCTAAAGCCGAAGGATCTGTACTTAACAATCGTTTCAAACCCTCGTAAATGTTAACAGCAATGACCCCTTAACTTTCTCACGTATTGTAAAATACTTGTTTGTATGGTAGGCCACGTCCCGTGACTTTTAGTTCTTTTAACAATGAACGCACATCGTATGTTATGAATGTTTTCGCTCCATAACAATGTCACGAAAATACCATTCCATATTTGTACAATTCAAAAAAGTACTGTAAGTTATCTGATAACCTTGAAGCTTAACGGCTGCGATTCATAGCTACAAACTCATTCTTAACTTTAGCAGGCGGTATCAGATTGGTAAGTACTGATTCGGTTAGATATATTTCAAATTATGAACGCTTAGCAGACATTTGATCAGAACTACCGTGATGCGGAGATTGCTCAGTGCTTTAAGTTTTTCAAAATAATTGCAGTGTGTTGCCATCTGCCATTGCCATCACCGTATGCAAAATATGCAAACATTACTATCATATTTATAAACCTGTACGTTTTCTTAAATACAGAATTTTAGACCAGATTCAATTCATTCCGAAAATATGACTTAATTAAACTCAAAATAAATCCCCATAAAACCAGATTGTTTGTTACCTGTCCGACTGTAAAGCACAATTATTGGGCCCCATTAAAAATCCATTGAAGCATTTTAATGGTACGTGCTGTTTTTAACATAACGACCGACATTCAACATTTTTGTTCACACGGAAATAATTACTCTGACTGAGTACCTAGACTTACAATTATGAGCTATATAAAATTGTTAACTTTAGTATTATCGTTTTCAAAATACTGAAATTATATTTCGGCGAAATTAAGAATAAGTTATCAATTTTATTTTATTCCGACTTCCACCCAACCACGCAAAATGTCCGTTACGTTTTCTCCAGTTTGTGTACTTTCAACGGGAAAAATACAGCACATTGACTTACACATATGTTTATATGCTTGTATATCTCTGTATCTTTGCTTATCTGCTCCGGTATCCATCGGATTTGCATGAGGCAACAATCGCCCTCTATCGCTACCGGTAATTAGAAACTTGCGACTAACGGTACGCAATTTGTAGTTAGCGCTTTATACAATATAAAAGCTTCTACAGCTTCCGCGTTATAGAATGCTAACAGATTTTTTATTACTCTGCGAGATGGCTGTCGCTCAGTATTTTTTTCTTCACTAGTTTTTCATCAGTCTCATTTCAATTCATACGTCGATACACATACTAATGAACCAAAGCCATCAGCAGAGACTTGTCAAGTCTTAAATAAACTGGCATTCGATCAAGATCAAGAACATGACTTGCGAGGTATGTAGGTAACGTTGCTTGTGTTATGATAAGTACCTTTACGGTCTATTATGCTTGCCTGCCGATAGCTGGCTCTGTTGTCACTACAAGTATGACAATGCTACCAGTGATTGATGCGATAGTAATTTCCCGCACACCGTTGCTCGTATCGGATACGTACGAATCGGATTGACGCAGACCACACGGCCACAGCGCGGCTGCTCTATTCGCCGTGCTCCTAATCACTGTAATTGAGCGTTATCACAACAGCGGTTCCTGGATGCCTGCGCTTAACTGACAATAAATTAGTCTAAACGTCACTTACCAATGCTGCTGCTGTCATGTAGTGAGTGCAATATCCCGCACAATGAAGCCGAGGCGGATACGGCGGCATTTTGTGCGGGACCGTCCCCGCATTCAGCAGGATCAGTTTGCGCTGGTTCAAACAGAGCCAAATCCAAACCGTCCATATCACTTCGATTTGACACACCGTCCTCCTCCGCCACCCTATCACAAAAGTGTTCTGGAGAGTCGACATCCTTAGGACTACGACTACAAACACCGTCACTCAACGGATCGCAACAACAAGTATCCGAGAAAGGTTCAAAGTCTCTACAATCAAATTCACATCTTTCAAAACTGTCACAGGTGCAAGACGATAATGCATCTGAATCGGACTCTTCCACCAGAAAGACATCGTTGCTTTGAACTACCTCTTTGCGCGTTGTATCAGTTTTTGCTGAGATGTAAAACACGCTAGAAGTGTATGGCACTTTCTGAACTTGTAATGTAACATTTTCTGTCAAAGTTTCATCCGCATAGTTCTGGTCGTCGGTCTCTGACAAAATTTCATCGATTTGCGGTCGACAATCCTCGTAGCGAGCAAAACTGGATGTATCGGTGAGGTTAGACGAACGATCAACAGAGTACACATCTGCATACGGATCTATAGTATCGCTCTGCAGAGCTGGTAATCTGTACGGAGCGTGGTGTGAGCGAGCCCCTAAGAAAATGGTAGTATATGGGCAGGTGTGAGGAGGCCTGCTGCGGTCGGCGCGGCGCGGGTAGCTGGCTGCGAGTGGGTCCCGCATGGGCACACCTTCAGTATCTATGAACGCCTCGTTGGTCGAGAGCACGTTGTATCGCCAATCTGGCATTTCTGATCACAACCATCACTTTACAGCGACACAAATATAACTTTTGTTTTATTCCAAGGTCACATCCACATATTAAGATAACTAGCCGAATAAACGCATTATGTCACTCTCATTATTTAACCTAAAACAAAATAGTAAAATATTTTTACTACTGTCGGTGTCTGCAGCTGTACAAACAAGCGCTGAAATAGTTTTTCTTGTTCAGTAAAGAATTATTATGTTCTGCGAAACTTTTTAGGGCTGTCTGCCTGCCTTACCTCAATTTAGAGCATATTGTGAAACTGTTATTCAAGCAAAAATGCTATCGTTAGCTCCATAACACTTTTTTATACATTATTGCCATAAAGCATACAACTAATGGTGCAAATGATAGTCATGATTTAAATTAAAAATGAGCGTACAAATTATCAATTTCTGTCCATATACCGATTAATTCACCAATCAAACAAACGCTAATCGAAAACGCGTTGTCGATAGTCGATACCAAGGGAAACGACTTTAAATGTGACTCTTATGTGGGTCAGCACAGCAACGCGTAATAAAACCAAACAATGAACATATGCATACAACATGCACACTATATGTCTCACGAGTAGTGATAACGTTACAATAACCGTTATGAAATACTATCGAATTGGAATAGAACCCATTGATCCTATATTTAACCTCACAGATATCAATCATCGAGAGATATCAAAGGACAGCATAGTACAGAATTAGTTCTATTTCAGACTATACTAAAGTACATTTAAATAGGTAATTTATACAAAGAGGTTTGTATTAAAGTTGCCGGATGTATTGAGACTGGTTGTAGATATGGTAACAGGTCCAGTACGTTACGGTATCGTTTCGACGGAACCGTTACGTTCGAATTATTTGTACCTACTCATGTACGTTCAGATTGGTACTTTATTTTACACTAACATTAGCCGTAATATGATCGAGATGTATGTAATATTCTATGATCTTGTTAAGTCAAAGAATTTAGGTTGTAATTAATTGCGTCTTTAGTGAGCAACCGTTGACCGGTTTCGTTTCCTTTCCTCCAAAGACATTCCTGATTGGATTTGAAGTTGTTCTGCGTGTATTAAGTTTATTGAGATTAATAAGCGTGCCGATCACTAGTTCTTGATATTGAATAAGAAACTACAATGCCGGTTCAATATTTACTTCAAACTACAAACGAAAGTCTATTTGTTAAAGGAGTGAGCGACCATACAGCCCGTATAATCGACTAGTTTGGGATCAATTGAACCCCTCTGCTGCAGCAGTTCAAATTAATTGTCATTTGGTACGGTATTATTATTTAATCAAGCGCATTCTTGTCTACCGGTTTAACTTAATAATTTACATCTTCTACTGCACCGAAAGAAATAAAAGAAATTGCCAAAATTGATTGTCCAGAATAATTTTGGAAATTATTTTAACAGCAGACACACATTACAGTTATAATAAAAATACAGTATTTTTCAAAATTGGTGACAATTTCGGCGGCACTTCAGACCTCAACTATTAGAGCGAAATAAAAGCCATATTTTCTTCTATTAAACCAACTCAAGTAAGTGAATAAAGGGTCAACGCCTGCAAGTCGTGCTTAGAAAACGCAATTATTTTGTAAGTACGTTGAAATTGTTATAGCGGCATGATAATAGGAGATGCGACTTCGTGACCACTGGGGTACTGTTCATTTTGAAAAAAGTCCACAAACATCAGCTTACTTCAGAAATAAAAAGCAAAGCAGGGCTACATTTCGCGTGAGTCACGTTTTAGTCAGGACAATATTATGAGATAGTTTTGATCGCCTTAACTAGAAGAACCATTCTGTTATGTCCAACTAGGTCAGAACTATTAAGAGCTTACAGCTTTACATACTCTAATTACAGTATCACCATATTAATCTTGCGCTCCCCAACAATGGCTGTAACATGGCGTGGTTGAATTTAATTAGCGTAAAATTAAAAAAAAACGTCTGGAAACACTTCACGGATTAGGTACACATTAGAATGGATAATTAATAAATCAATGTGCGAATGTGATTTTTAAAGACATTAAGAAATTATGTACATTTTTGGAAGTGTTTTCCCTATGAAAAATAACTTTGTAATTCGTCGGTTTAAGCTCGTAGCGGTGATAGGCACGTGCCACAATTCCCGAGGCTCGATGCGGTGGGCGACAAAAACATCAGTTAACCACGGTCAATGAACGAAAATAACCAAGCATTTTACTCGTACCTGCGCACGCGTCTGATACGAATAGGAAATGCTCTACATCTATCATTAAATAAATCACCCCGTGGAATAATGGTGAATAAACGCTTTTATGTATGAGTGCGCCTCTCTATTGAGAGGCATCTGAAGTCATTGATCTTCGTGTCCTCAAAGTTAACAATTATTAAGAAGCTCGGCTTATAATTAACTAGCTTCTGCCAGCGGTTTCACCCGCGTCCCGTGGGANATTAAAAATGAGCGTACAAATTATCAATTTCTGTCCATATACCGATTAATTCACCAATCAAACAAACGCTAATCGAAAACGCGTTGTCGATAGTCGATACCAAGGGAAACGACTTTAAATGTGACTCTTATGTGGGTCAGCACAGCAACGCGTAATAAAACCAAACAATGAACATATGCATACAACATGCACACTATATGTCTCACGAGTAGTGATAACGTTACAATAACCGTTATGAAATACTATCGAATTGGAATAGAACCCATTGATCCTATATTTAACCTCACAGATATCAATCATCGAGAGATATCAAAGGACAGCATAGTACAGAATTAGTTCTATTTCAGACTATACTAAAGTACATTTAAATAGGTAATTTATACAAAGAGGTTTGTATTAAAGTTGCCGGATGTATTGAGACTGGTTGTAGATATGGTAACAGGTCCAGTACGTTACGGTATCGTTTCGACGGAACCGTTACGTTCGAATTATTTGTACCTACTCATGTACGTTCAGATTGGTACTTTATTTTACACTAACATTAGCCGTAATATGATCGAGATGTATGTAATATTCTATGATCTTGTTAAGTCAAAGAATTTAGGTTGTAATTAATTGCGTCTTTAGTGAGCAACCGTTGACCGGTTTCGTTTCCTTTCCTCCAAAGACATTCCTGATTGGATTTGAAGTTGTTCTGCGTGTATTAAGTTTATTGAGATTAATAAGCGTGCCGATCACTAGTTCTTGATATTGAATAAGAAACTACAATGCCGGTTCAATATTTACTTCAAACTACAAACGAAAGTCTATTTGTTAAAGGAGTGAGCGACCATACAGCCCGTATAATCGACTAGTTTGGGATCAATTGAACCCCTCTGCTGCAGCAGTTCAAATTAATTGTCATTTGGTACGGTATTATTATTTAATCAAGCGCATTCTTGTCTACCGGTTTAACTTAATAATTTACATCTTCTACTGCACCGAAAGAAATAAAAGAAATTGCCAAAATTGATTGTCCAGAATAATTTTGGAAATTATTTTAACAGCAGACACACATTACAGTTATAATAAAAATACAGTATTTTTCAAAATTGGTGACAATTTCGGCGGCACTTCAGACCTCAACTATTAGAGCGAAATAAAAGCCATATTTTCTTCTATTAAACCAACTCAAGTAAGTGAATAAAGGGTCAACGCCTGCAAGTCGTGCTTAGAAAACGCAATTATTTTGTAAGTACGTTGAAATTGTTATAGCGGCATGATAATAGGAGATGCGACTTCGTGACCACTGGGGTACTGTTCATTTTGAAAAAAGTCCACAAACATCAGCTTACTTCAGAAATAAAAAGCAAAGCAGGGCTACATTTCGCGTGAGTCACGTTTTAGTCAGGACAATATTATGAGATAGTTTTGATCGCCTTAACTAGAAGAACCATTCTGTTATGTCCAACTAGGTCAGAACTATTAAGAGCTTACAGCTTTACATACTCTAATTACAGTATCACCATATTAATCTTGCGCTCCCCAACAATGGCTGTAACATGGCGTGGTTGAATTTAATTAGCGTAAAATTAAAAAAAAACGTCTGGAAACACTTCACGGATTAGGTACACATTAGAATGGATAATTAATAAATCAATGTGCGAATGTGATTTTTAAAGACATTAAGAAATTATGTACATTTTTGGAAGTGTTTTCCCTATGAAAAATAACTTTGTAATTCGTCGGTTTAAGCTCGTAGCGGTGATAGGCACGTGCCACAATTCCCGAGGCTCGATGCGGTGGGCGACAAAAACATCAGTTAACCACGGTCAATGAACGAAAATAACCAAGCATTTTACTCGTACCTGCGCACGCGTCTGATACGAATAGGAAATGCTCTACATCTATCATTAAATAAATCACCCCGTGGAATAATGGTGAATAAACGCTTTTATGTATGAGTGCGCCTCTCTATTGAGAGGCATCTGAAGTCATTGATCTTCGTGTCCTCAAAGTTAACAATTATTAAGAAGCTCGGCTTATAATTAACTAGCTTCTGCCAGCGGTTTCACCCGCGTCCCGTGGGAACTACTCGGCACACTCGGATAAAAAGTAGCCTATAGCCTTCCTCGATAAATGGGCTATCTAACACTGAAAGATTTTTCAAATCGGGCCAGTAGTTCCTGAGATTAGCGCGTTCAAACAAACAAACAAACTCTTCAGCTTTATAATATTAGTATAGAAGTATAGATTACAGCGTAGTGCCCTTAACTGATAGAAATACCGGAACGTGCTAAAGAAAATTAACGACATACATATTCATACATTTGTTAATGACCAGTATTTGTTTGTGCTCACACAAATACTCGAAGTAATTTCCAATATTTTCTATTAAGTTTAACATTGAGCTGCTAGTTCGTATATTACGATAGCGGTTACAACTCTCAAACCAACTCAATCTACAAACACTAGTGATGTAATTTAACGTTAAAAGTAGAAAATATGGCACTTGAAAATTTTGCAAATCCATGTTAGATTAGAGAATAAATGACATAAGCTTTGCTTCTTTCCTGTATGAAAAATTTAATCCTTTATACTTACGACTAAATCAATGTGCAATCTTACATGAATTACATAAGAAAATAGCGCTATCGTTAATGTTGAATGTTAATTCATTTACCCTGACCTTCCCCAAAATATATTTAAATATATACAGAAAAAACTAGAATGTGTTCTATTATCTAGAATGCTTATCATCATCATATTAACATTTTTATTTTCTTATGCAATAAAACTTTTATGTTCAAACGCACTATTATTATCAACATTTTGATTTAAATTCATGAATCATTGCCATAACAAGAAAATTATGTCGCCATTCCAAATATTGGCAATGAAAGTCGGCATAGACAAAACACGGCCTCTTTGGAAAACATCCCGTGAGGTTTGACGCGACGACGCGGGGCACCTCTAGATGTTGCATCGTAAGTACCGGTGAGAGTTGCAGCCACTATTGGGGATTATAAACCAGGTTTATTGTTGGCATCGCCTGCCTCCTAGCAACGGACATCGATATTTTATAATGTCGGAATATCCCAGCGGTGCGATTCGTGCTTGACGTAGCAACAAGCGTAGGTTAAAGCTTTCGTAGCATAAACATTATCTTCATTATTATAGCATTTTAAAAGTGGGTCCTTATTACGCAAATAACACAATTTTCCCGATACATATAATTTTATAAGATACTTTTGCTGAAATTCAGTGGCCACTTGTTGCTCTTAACATTTAGGATAGGTATTAGGATCGCAACAAAATAAGGAAAAGTATATAAACTGTATTCTTTTTAAAATTACCCAATACCCAATAAGAATCAGCAATTTCATGAGAATTTTATGATTAATGTTCTAATTGCTACGACTAAACACTTAGCGGAAAAACTTTTTCCTCAATGTCACATGAACTCGGATCTAACTGCATGTTACAAGAATCTGTCAACACATACTTTGTTATATTACCCACCTACAGTTAACTATTTATTTTATGCTGTCTATCATGGTTGTGTCTACTAGGTGCCTAACAACCAAAAGCTTCTAGGCATTGTAAACTGAAGCACTGAAATTACATATAAATAAACATGCGTAGATATTACATTGATCACCAGACAGCTCTAAAAAGTCAACAAGAACTGAAAGTGGACAAACAATCAGTTAATTTGAGAGTATGGACATTGGACATACAAAACATTTTCCTGTCAAAACTTTCAGTTGAGGTAAATCCGTAAAATGACACGTGAATCAGACGCCGACAGTAGTAAACATAAACAATCGAATGCTATAAAACTCGTACCGAACGCAAACACTGAACTTGACACTGGGCCTGAGCCTGTCACTTTTCAATAGTAATTTGACAATGGACAGTTGACCGTTTCATTCGAATGTATCGATATAATTCGTTTCGTTATGAGGCGCGGCACAGAGGTGCGCGTGGCGGATCGCGCTCGCACCGACTGGAGCGCGCTGCGGCTGCGCGGAGGGCGCCTGCTCGTTCACACTCGGACCCGCTCATCTGTTCGCAGCTGGTCGCCGGCGACGTACGGACCGTTACCACTGGTGAGGGACACCAATTTCAAGTCACAAACAAATCCCATTTGATATTCATGAATTCATGACAACTATTACACACGCAACAAAGGACTTGAATTGAACGCACAGGCATAGCCAAAGCTTTAACTTGTCGACACTTTTATAACAATTGGGCGCCTAGATACACCTTTGTTATGGGACACTGAGGGTAGGCGTACAGGGGGCATAATATCATTACTGCTTTTTTAAACCAGGGGGTTTACAATAGAAGAGAGATCATGGTATTTTTATTACGTTAAACTCTCGTTGGGGTCGAATCCCCACAATCTCTAGTAAATAAAAAGTGTCAAAAAGTTCTTTTTTGTTATTATAGCACAGTATTGCTATTTGGCACATAAGCGTTACTTTATCGTTGATTTCGAGCGGTGGACCGGTTCAGTACTGATGTATTTGCATTTAACCGCTTGGGATACAACGAGCACAGACAACAGCCGATGCCTGTTAAGCCGAGATAAAAATAGTACAAACAAATGAACATGCAGTGTGTAAGCAATTTCACACTGAGCGTTTGTAGCGATATTGTGCAAGGAAATTGTATTGTGTTGCTTAATAGAGCTTAATTGAAAAGTCAAAGGTCCCTTATCTTGGGCCATTGCGGGCTGCAACGATTACTGACACGTTATTGTACAATAACAGTTCATATGCTATATTTACTAATTGCACAATTATAATTTTCGTTGACATTAATTCGATGCAATTGCATGAGTTTTTTTGAAATCGCTCTCATTTGTGTCGATGTAAACAAGAGTTTTTTGTTCGTGAATGTTGTTTTCGTGTGGGTTAACATTGCATATTCCTGATTCTGAATGGCACAAAAATACAAAAAATAAGTATCTATGCATTAGATTTGAAGCAGAAAAACTTGTGCATTTGCAGCGGATGCTTTTCATTTTCAAAAAGATTTAAGTCAAAAGTGGACAATCATCTTTCAACAATGCTCAACCCTTTCCACTTCTCGATGTACCTAATTGGATTTAATTGAAACGTATACAAGTATATTAATTACAAGCTTCTGCCAGCGGTTTCACAGGCGTCCCGTGGGAACCACTCGGCGCATCTGGATAAAAAGNCCATTCCAAATATTGGCAATGAAAGTCGGCATAGACAAAACACGGCCTCTTTGGAAAACATCCCGTGAGGTTTGACGCGACGACGCGGGGCACCTCTAGATGTTGCATCGTAAGTACCGGTGAGAGTTGCAGCCACTATTGGGGATTATAAACCAGGTTTATTGTTGGCATCGCCTGCCTCCTAGCAACGGACATCGATATTTTATAATGTCGGAATATCCCAGCGGTGCGATTCGTGCTTGACGTAGCAACAAGCGTAGGTTAAAGCTTTCGTAGCATAAACATTATCTTCATTATTATAGCATTTTAAAAGTGGGTCCTTATTACGCAAATAACACAATTTTCCCGATACATATAATTTTATAAGATACTTTTGCTGAAATTCAGTGGCCACTTGTTGCTCTTAACATTTAGGATAGGTATTAGGATCGCAACAAAATAAGGAAAAGTATATAAACTGTATTCTTTTTAAAATTACCCAATACCCAATAAGAATCAGCAATTTCATGAGAATTTTATGATTAATGTTCTAATTGCTACGACTAAACACTTAGCGGAAAAACTTTTTCCTCAATGTCACATGAACTCGGATCTAACTGCATGTTACAAGAATCTGTCAACACATACTTTGTTATATTACCCACCTACAGTTAACTATTTATTTTATGCTGTCTATCATGGTTGTGTCTACTAGGTGCCTAACAACCAAAAGCTTCTAGGCATTGTAAACTGAAGCACTGAAATTACATATAAATAAACATGCGTAGATATTACATTGATCACCAGACAGCTCTAAAAAGTCAACAAGAACTGAAAGTGGACAAACAATCAGTTAATTTGAGAGTATGGACATTGGACATACAAAACATTTTCCTGTCAAAACTTTCAGTTGAGGTAAATCCGTAAAATGACACGTGAATCAGACGCCGACAGTAGTAAACATAAACAATCGAATGCTATAAAACTCGTACCGAACGCAAACACTGAACTTGACACTGGGCCTGAGCCTGTCACTTTTCAATAGTAATTTGACAATGGACAGTTGACCGTTTCATTCGAATGTATCGATATAATTCGTTTCGTTATGAGGCGCGGCACAGAGGTGCGCGTGGCGGATCGCGCTCGCACCGACTGGAGCGCGCTGCGGCTGCGCGGAGGGCGCCTGCTCGTTCACACTCGGACCCGCTCATCTGTTCGCAGCTGGTCGCCGGCGACGTACGGACCGTTACCACTGGTGAGGGACACCAATTTCAAGTCACAAACAAATCCCATTTGATATTCATGAATTCATGACAACTATTACACACGCAACAAAGGACTTGAATTGAACGCACAGGCATAGCCAAAGCTTTAACTTGTCGACACTTTTATAACAATTGGGCGCCTAGATACACCTTTGTTATGGGACACTGAGGGTAGGCGTACAGGGGGCATAATATCATTACTGCTTTTTTAAACCAGGGGGTTTACAATAGAAGAGAGATCATGGTATTTTTATTACGTTAAACTCTCGTTGGGGTCGAATCCCCACAATCTCTAGTAAATAAAAAGTGTCAAAAAGTTCTTTTTTGTTATTATAGCACAGTATTGCTATTTGGCACATAAGCGTTACTTTATCGTTGATTTCGAGCGGTGGACCGGTTCAGTACTGATGTATTTGCATTTAACCGCTTGGGATACAACGAGCACAGACAACAGCCGATGCCTGTTAAGCCGAGATAAAAATAGTACAAACAAATGAACATGCAGTGTGTAAGCAATTTCACACTGAGCGTTTGTAGCGATATTGTGCAAGGAAATTGTATTGTGTTGCTTAATAGAGCTTAATTGAAAAGTCAAAGGTCCCTTATCTTGGGCCATTGCGGGCTGCAACGATTACTGACACGTTATTGTACAATAACAGTTCATATGCTATATTTACTAATTGCACAATTATAATTTTCGTTGACATTAATTCGATGCAATTGCATGAGTTTTTTTGAAATCGCTCTCATTTGTGTCGATGTAAACAAGAGTTTTTTGTTCGTGAATGTTGTTTTCGTGTGGGTTAACATTGCATATTCCTGATTCTGAATGGCACAAAAATACAAAAAATAAGTATCTATGCATTAGATTTGAAGCAGAAAAACTTGTGCATTTGCAGCGGATGCTTTTCATTTTCAAAAAGATTTAAGTCAAAAGTGGACAATCATCTTTCAACAATGCTCAACCCTTTCCACTTCTCGATGTACCTAATTGGATTTAATTGAAACGTATACAAGTATATTAATTACAAGCTTCTGCCAGCGGTTTCACAGGCGTCCCGTGGGAACCACTCGGCGCATCTGGATAAAAAGTAGCCTTCCTCGATGAATGGGCTATCTAACACTGAAATAATTTTTCAAATCGGACCAGTAGTTCCTGAGATTAGCGCGTTCAAACAAACAAACTCTTCAGCTTTATAATATTAGCATAGATTGATATAAATAATCTTGTTTTGTATAAGATCATAGATGTATTCATCTTTCACACGGGAAGCGATTGTTTGCCGAGAGCTAAGCAGATGGTTACTCGTCATTGCTCTGTCAATATTGAAGTTTACAGTAGGTCACCTAAGTAAACAATCCTGGACACTTTATTCTGCTGGTCACCCTCTCGTTAACATAGTTAAAAGATAACTAGGGGCAAAGGTATCAGCTACACTTTTTTATTTAATGAATGGCCGGGATTATTTTTCAAATAAAAAAATAATCCGAGCATTCGTGTATTTGAACATTTCCTTAAGTTTTGTGAGTATGACATCAATAATTACATCATCAGCTGTTTCCCACATCTGATCATGCATTAAAAGTTATTTTAACTTTTGTGAGTCAGTTGGTAAGTCAAAATACTAACACTACACTCATGGACTTCATGTAAGATACCTAATGCACTGACGGAAATATTTAAAATTGCATTAAGCATTTTCATCTCTGATATTCGTTAAAGCTATAAGTATGCAGCCATAAGAAATGACAATGAGAAAGTCCAATATATTTATTCTTCATATAAAGCCTTACAAACGAAACATTGTCAACACTTCAACAGAACGTTTATTTTTTGCATTAAGTTGTAGTAAACTTGGCCCTTTACCAGGAATTATGTAAACGAAGTAGCAGCAGGAATACTTATTGCTAATTTACGTTGTCATTGGCCGCATTATCAATACATCACAGTTTTCGAACTGAAGGTAAAGGCATATCACGTAGTGAAGGTACCTGATAGCTATTGAACAGTCATCTTGTGAGACCAATGAGGTCTTAATACTAACGTCTAAAGTGTTCTTCACCGTTTATCACCTTAGGGTCATAGCCATACCTGCCTAACGTTGATACTAGCAAAGCTTGAACACAGGACTGAAAGCTTTTTGGCACAGAAAGTTCGTTCTACTCAGCTACAGCACGAAAGTTCTTTACATGTTGTAGAGATGAAATTGCTAATACGAGGTCAATGACATAAGCTATGGTTTATTTCGCAACGAGGACTTTACAATCGATCTCAGCATTTAGGAAAGTACGGAACAAAACAAATAAATATTTCTCGAACTTTATTTATGGTCCCGCCCTCGCAAGTAACACCAATATTTCAGGATTACAACTATCTAAGGATGAAATCGGAGAATATTTCACGTCAAACAAACAAATGAATGTAGGCGTACCGACGCAGTGCGAAAACCATTCTCACAGTTCCTCAACCCTGCACCAATTAGTATGAACAATAACACCCACGGCGGAATAAATAGGTGCTTTACAAATCAAATTTTAATGACGATGTCGTTGACCGAACCAACAAAAGCGCCAGATCTGTGGTAGAGGTACCTCGTGTTTGCGTTTTGAAATTAGTAATTTGGTCACATGTGGTAACCACATTACGTGTTACATTTGGAGAGATGAAACTTAACCTTTCGTTGATGGATGTACGATAACGGTGGACCTACTTAGCCAATTCATATATTTGAAGTGGCAATTCTTAAACACGCTTTTTTAATCTCATTAATTAATAAGTTAGGATAATTTTTACATTGTTAAATAAAAATAACATAATATTGAAATCACATGCTGGTGGAGTCAGCTTTCCTGATTTTTTGACTCCACTTCACTCTATCTTCGACGTCGCTCGCGGCTACCTGACACTCCTTCATAATACTTAATATCCTTCACCACTACATTCCTCCATCTAGTCTTGGAGCGGCCTCTAGATCCTCGGCCGGGGATATAAAATTGTGGCGCCAAACCCTCTTAGTCTGCTCTCCTCCTTGCGTGGCTATACCACTATTTCCAAACAAAATTGTATTATACAATAAAACATTAATAAAACAGTCACGACGAGATGCGAGAAATTCAATACTTTGAGATAATATATATTATTATTGCGAATGATAAGATCACGGTTCATATCATATTTTAACTTAGATGAAATATAAAAAAAATATATATTTGAATATCTCGCACCTCGTCATGACATCCACCAACTTTGTATAATAAAATCTTTGAGCAGTACCTCTAGCGCCATCTGGCATGGAATAGACGTAAATGTTACTCAAACCTTCACGAAGCGCCATCTAGTAGCAATGTATTAAACAGAAGTAGTAGACAAAGTACAACTTGTTGCAGTTAATCTACTCGCTCATAGATGGCGCTGCCAATAGTTACAACGAGCATTTCATTGCTGTAGTTTAAAAATCAAAGAAATTAACTGACCATCTTGGAGAATGTTTTGCTCCAAAGTTATAAAAAGTAAATTCAAATTTTGTCTTTTATTAAAGACATAAAATATATTACTGACCTCCAGGTAAATAACTGGTGACTCAGTGCATATTATGATCTCATACGATGTGTGTCAAGAGCTTCTCAGGTTAAAATTTATTTACCCACTCTGCAGTTGTTATTGGACAAGTCTAGTTTGAAAACTGGCTACGTCATACCGTAATCATTACCCTTGGCTTAGGATGTGTTATAATTATAAATACAAAGGAGAGACAAATATTTCAAATCTTTAAAGGTTAAGTAGTTATGTGTTTTATTTATTAAAGAAATAAATATGATACCGAGCCCTAGAATGATCATGACAGGTATCACCAGGACATAAGTAAATACTTACTACACTGACATAAGTTAATACAAATAATATATGCCTACGATTTAGGTACCTATTAAATGTTTTGACTAAATTGTTTACTTGCGAATAGAGGTCAGTTTTACAAACACAACAAGGCTTCGCCATTAGCAAATTACATCGCAGCCTAAAGAAATATGCGAACCTACCTACGTGAACTTGCAAAGCTTTGTCATACAATGATGTGTATGCATGAGTTCAAATAACAGGTGGCTAAACTTAAAGCCAAAACATGCTCATTGCCCGCGGTTAGTATGCGTAACCGTTACGATGAGGTCACTGTTTTAGCGCTGTCCCACACGTCCGGCGGAGTATCGCAGCGGCAGGACATACTGCGTCCTTCCTCACCCATCCGTCACGTGCACCAGTTTTGCGTACAACCCTCAACATCCGACAGTACCGTTGGAATATTTACACTTCGCCATCGTGACGTTCTTGTGAGCACAGCCATTAGTGCTTGCGATTTTTGAACACTCTTTGTTCATTGATCTGTGTAATGCTCGTTGAATAGTTGGGTCATTATTCTCGGAAAATGTTGAGCGTCTAACATCGGGTACATTGTTCGAAGTATCTCCACATGTCGATAACATAAAACAGGAACGTTCCAAACACGTGTCATAAGTCGAATTCTAAGATTTAATAACCGATTACTTTGCATCGATACTAATCGATTGCCAAATGTTCTATTGTCTGGCATCTCGCTATTATTCTTCAGACAAGTCGTCCTTTGCATATAACGAATGAAAATAATATACCCAAAGACTACTGCATCCTTTGTGCGCGTCGCGTAATAAACCGTTTTGAATACATAAACACTGCCTCTATTCAAATTTGTGTGAAGCAGCCTTTGATGACCCCGAGCGGACGTTTCGACTTTTGCGGTATGGCACCTAAACACAAAGTTATTATAAAAATAAAAAGGCACAGTATCTGCGAATATATTTTCATAAATTAGCAGGTAGGCCATTATGTCGTTGAGCAAATATCACCAATTTATAAAATCAATTCTTTAGCGTTTTATTTTTTTTTCTATTTTTTTTAAGATTTTTGTACAAGATAAGTATTTATCGCTTTCATAAAGTAAGAACATAATATACTTATTCACAATTTAATAGGTATATGAAGATTACGTTAAGGAAAGCTAGGTACATCTGAAACGTCCTAATTTCTAAAATAAAAAGATTCTCCTATTCTATTTCCCCTTTCTATTCTCTGCAGTTCTAACTTGTTGTAAGTCATGCTGCGTTTTCCGTCACCAGAAGAAAACGCCTAATCTCTTTTAAAAGTATCAATTAAGTTAGACGTGGCAAGCATTTAACTAAGTTCTTAGATTTAACAACATATTACTAACACTATGCAATTATCACCTGCTTTTACGACTCATGAGGTATGCTCATAAATGTAAGGTTTATTAATATGTTAACTTTAAATTATGTCTATTATTATTATAATATGCTATCGAGCAACACATTTATTAAGCTTCGCCTCATTTATTTTTATTTTTAGCGATACACACGGAAGTCGAATGCAAGACTATTCAACAGATTGCGTTACAAAGCGCTTTTGCTATGTGGAACACTGGGCATTTTCCGATAGTTTCACAAAAACTAGACGGGTTGGGCTGTTATTGGAGCATTTCAATACATAATGGTAATGAAATTGCGCAAACTGCAAGTCACAGTATATTGGCCTAATTAATTTAAAACATCCGCCTTCGTGTTCAGGAATTGTGATTAAAATGCCTAATATTGCTGTTTGAGTAATTATCATCCCTCATACTTGCAAAACGTAGGTACAAAAGGGGAAAATCTTCAATTAGCGTGGGTAATACTTAAACATTTTTTATTCCTCAAACAATAACAATACATTGACCTTAGTTTTATGAGCTTCTTGCAATTTTTTTGCGTACAGACGACAGCAGATCAAGTTACCACAATCTGTCAAATTTCTGCAATAGATTTTCAACCTTATAAAAATAAAGGTAGTATGGCGTTTGACTGGTAAAATTTGATAGATTCATGTACTGCGAACTGCCGTTGTCTGTAGATAATGAATAAAAATTAAAACCTTTCTTCTACGTCTTTAAAGTGCATTTTAATTTAATGCAAGTTGTCTCGGTCGGTACTACATTCGTATACCAGGAAAATGGCATCGTATAAGTACAAGTTCTCATCAACCACGAAGGTGAAACACAACTTATTACGAAACCATCAAGGAATTTAAACATTCATATTTGCAATATAAGTTCTTATTAATGAAAAGGAAGGAAGTATCCGTTTAATAAAGTCAAAGACCAGAAGAAATAACATTTGCCGCCCACGAGTCATGAAAGGAAAAAAAGTCGAACAGTGTATAGCACTGCATAAAATTTGAATTTTCATTTGATGAGAATGGTACACCCCGAGAGGGATGAGCGAAGGGGAGGTATCAGGCAATCCCTCCGGAGAGAAATTACGTTACACGCTACGCTGGACACTGCTGCTGCCTGCACTCAGCGATTAACCGGAACGACGCAGATTAAGCTCACATATCCAGACTTATACGTATCGACATTTTTATTTTTATTTTATTTTATTTTGAAGGAAAACATACAGTATTAACAGCTAAAACAAACAACATATTAAGCAACTAATAACCAATTACATGTTTTCGCATTTAGTTGTCTATAGAGAGCATGCTTGAAAGAAAAACAGAAAAAAAAAAAATTGAAATCAACATACACTAAGTGTTATACTGCAGATATTAGGTTTTGCAGTGCAAAATAGAACAGTTTTCGAACCAATGCCTAGTAAGTAATCGACTGAATACATGCGGCTTAGTAACAAATAAGTCAAGTTCGGAAAAGTCTGTACTACCAACTTATTGTAGGACTTTGAGCTTCGTATAAAGAACGAATTCTGTCTGTAATTTGTGTGGCAATGTGGGACGTTAAGAGAAAGAAAGGGTGTTCTAGCAGACCTACAGGGAGTGCGTAAGTTAATCTTGGAGAGAAGCTTAGTAAGCCTATACCGATATCGTCTGCCACGTAAATTGAAATGGCCCCAGAATTTCGACCTTTTGGGAAGGTTATGTTTAGTACGCTAATAGGTTTACTTTACCTATGTTCATTTACAAACGCCCACTGCAATTCGTCTACTATTTGTCTTTGAAATATCAGAGAAACATCTTGAAGTTACCTTGCGAGTAAACGATGCATCCAGCAGTTGTCTGAATATTTTATGAATAAAGTAATCCTAATAATTTTACGTAACTTAATTAACAGAGTTTTAGTAGCCCGCTCTAGTTCCAATTCATCAAAATATTATAACTGAAAATATGCAAATCTCAGCAGGCGGTTGAAAATCACGATTGACTGTTTAAATAAGATAAATTGAATGAATTAAGAATCAACGAACAGAGGGCCGAGAAAATATTGACAATGGTATTACAAATATAATAAGTGCCTTTGAGATAAAAGCAACTGAATTAAAAAAAAATGGGACCACTCATTTTTGTTTCTAAGGAATGGCGTAGCAACGAGCGTAGCCACCGAGTGCTACGAAATCTGTAAAATAAATATTATGTATTTTTTATTAGATTAAAGGATATCCGTAAAGAAAATTACTTCTAACTTATTTGAATAGTTTAGTATGCAAGCCGCTAGTCGTTTGCCATTCAGTCCTCGCGTCCATATTGAGTAGTCATCGCTGACGCAGCGGTTTATTTACAATCCAGTCCACTGACTTTGAGTTGCATTTCAATATCCGTGTCAAGGGCTCAGTGGGACGACATTATTGTTATATCCAGCATTATATGTTTATTAATCGCACATTTTATTGCTTCATCTATTTTATTGTGAAGTTATTGCGAAATCAATAGCGCAAGGTCGGTAACCCCTCGCTGTAGAACTTGTTTATGTTTTTACGCAAAAGTTTACGACGAAATGTCCCAAGACCATTAATACATTCTTAGATCGATGTAAAGTAAATGTCAGCGCGTTCTACACCCAGTTGTTGAATTAATTATTAGAATTCTGCTACATTAAATGAAATTCTACGCTCATAGCTCCACAAATTTCTAATGCTGGATGTGTCTATGCGTCATTACTGCACTCACTGCAGATTCGTGTATAAAGGCAATAAATAAATGATTAAAATAGAATTCAGGTACCTATATAAAATGATTTTATTAAAATCACGAACATTAAAATTAATACGTGTACGTTCAACTTGCAGCCCCAATGGATGCAATGGTATACACAACGAGGAAGTAACCCGAAGCCACACGAAGCTCATTATAAATTATGGGTTCCGTAATAAAACTCATCCGTTCGATTCTTTTGATCATCATACCGTTCAAAATGATTATGACTTTTCCTGTGTACCCAGATTTATTTGATTGACGCTTTTAATTTTACAAAATACAGCTGTCATTACGTTTTGTTGCCAGAAAACCCAAAGGCAATTACTATTAAATACTCATAAAGGGTTCAAAACGTTGTATGCGAATCTGGCATTCCCATTAACACTTTGAACAACGGCAATAAACTCCCCACTGCAAATCACACAATGGCAGTGACACCTTATCAGTAATGAGCACGTCATCATTGTGGGGACGTTAATTCTTGTAAAAATAAATATATCATTGGAGGCAGACACGCGTGCAACACGGCGGCGGGTGAGGGTTGTGTCGTTGTGTCTACATCGGTGTCTGTCAATATTCGCGGGAAGCGGCGTTGTCATGGCAACGAGGGAGAGCTTCCTACATGACGGTCGCTGCCCCCTGCACAATGCGTCGCCGAGGGTCGGAGGGCGAGAAGCGAAAGAGGCCTGTTGTCTGGGATTTATGCAAGGGCGTCCCCCGTGACGTGCTGCAAAGAACCCAGAGGAGGACTTTAATGACGTCTAAAATATTCACAGAAGGATGATGTCATGCTATGCAGCGAGTGATATCGTGTTATTAATAACTACAAAGCTGTCTTGAAGGGTCCATAAATCTAACTTTTTTATAATCAAAAACTATAGGATTATGATCTCTTTTAACGATTCTTTCAGCAAGGAAAACATGGGGTTTTCCCAAAAAAGTTAAAAAAGAGCAATTTAAAATTCCAGTTCCCTTTGCTATAGCGTGACATGCACATTGCACAATAACAACAGTAAAATTCCCGTTAACTTCGGCTAATCATTTTCGAATGCTACATGCATGCAGGCGGACGGAATTACTTATGTAGCAAGAATGTTTTTATTTTCAATCATTAAATATATCTACATAGAAAAACTCTGTGCCCAATATACGGGTTTACGTTTACGACAACTAGCTAATACGCATTAGAGTTAAAACTTCATAATTACCGTCATAAGGTCAGTCACATATTCGCCTACGGCACATTATGAACCCATGTCACGAAACGTTTTGGGCATTTCTACATCGTACAATGAAACAAAACGGACATTATGAATGGAAATTACGTTCACTACATTGTGGCGTATAATTGTTATAATCATAACACGAGAACCGAAGAACGGTGTAATTGTGAGGCAAATGTGAAATTAATATCAGTTTACTGCGGCCAGCCTCCCACGCAGATGAAGACGCATAGTGTCATCATGATGCGTTCTCATAGTAACACGAGATTCTGTTCTAGCAACAATAGTCTCGCTTGACCGCATCACCGGCATCCATCCACTCGACGTCGGAGAAAAACGTACAAATGTCTGTCCGACGTTGTCAGATTTGTTTAGATTATGAGTAAAAAATAAAGCTGAATCTAATAAGTAACAGTATTATCGAAGTGGTCCAGCCGGATTAGATTCGCTGGTCAACAATCTATCGGAATAACATTTTTATATTTGCAAACTCTTTTCGAACCGCGTGTCTGATGCGTGTCTAGTGGCATTCGTGAATAAATAATTTTACCTGTACCTAACAAATGCGCCAGATATAATGTTGAAATTGCAATTAAAGTTTAAATTATTCACGAAACGATTTTCAATAAATTATTAATTATCTGCAAACCGCGCAGCTGGAATTATCGGAATTGTGGACTGAAAACGGAAATGTGAAATGTGGCCATTTTGTATCGGAATATCGTTGACAACGCAAAGCACCTTTAAAAATATAATGAATTTACGATTGTAAAAGATTTAATAGGATAAGTATGTATAGAATTGTATTTTTATCTTTTTACAACTAAAACCTAGCTACAGTTCGCATATTAGTTTTTGCACGTAGACATGCTAGCTTGCTTCTGTCAGGTTGTCTCTAGCCTAAAACTTGTTCACAACATTTACGCAAGTGCGTGGGAGGATAAGATAGACGTAGTTTGCTGTTTACACTAACAACTCGGATCCAAATACCTCCTTAGCGCAGACAGACGACACGGTCAATCGATAACAATTTCACAATAATTTACGCTTTCCAATGCCAAGTTACAATATTTATAAGTAAGAAATTACAAATCTAAACCAAAACATTTTACTTATATACCTAAGTACATATTTATAATTTTAATCACATAGTTTATACGAGCGTAACATTTACAATCAATTTTATCTGACGGATCTGGTACAGGTGTGTAATTAAATTATGAAAGAGCGACGTAACGTGGTTATATAATGCCTGTGCTTTTTTAGTTATTCACTACGAAAGTAGATTGAAGAAAAGTAGTATTAAAGTAGGACTCAGGTACCTACTAAATATATTTGGGAAGGTTTAGGTGTTGTTCAGTTTTCGGAAAACTTTTCTCATTACTAATATTTAACTTATAGAACTCCATTATTTAAAGATCAAACAAAACAGTAAGTCCAAATTAGTCTCAAAAGTTTCTAAACGTGCTGTAATATCGCTGCGTTAGCGCATTTTCGTGGCTCACCATGTATGTAAGACTATGTATAAACATAGCTATTAATAGTCATAACAAAATAAACTCAATAGGTTACCATAATAACAAATTATGGATTTTAAAATAGGTGTGAACGAAACACGATATTGAAATAGTGTCACGAAGTCACGTTGCATTGATCAACACACGAATTCATAGGTGTCGGTTACTGCACATTGAGCTTTGAAATAGATCTCTGGGTTTATAGTAATTGGAAACCTATCTATGCTATACTAAAATAAATAGATTAACTGTAAATGTAGGTAATAAACTCTTTTGGGGAAATGGCATCTAAGACTATATAAGTCGCAAGTTTAGTGAATCTGTTGAGTCTTCTTTGGACTTCCATAGTTGCATTGCATCAAATAAATCAAACTCACACAGTCCATTACTCGATAAGTGGAAGTACTTATCGACAAGTACGGGTTCGTGAACCCACGCTTTCTTTCTATGAACTGCACCTTTGACCTTCTTCGCAAACAAAATTACGTAACATGTACAAGGAAATTTCTCCATTGCAATATCTACAACATACGTCATACAAGGGCAGATAATACGTTACGCGTGGCAACATAAAAATTCTTTACAAAACTGCAGTTTACGAAATCGTTGGCACGAAAAACAGTCGGTTTCGACGTCCAACGAAGAAATAAAACTTGTCGCACGCCTTATCGTGATTGAAAGTGTGAAAGTAAAAATATATCAAGAGACGCCACGACCACCAGTCTACCACGAGTTTGTTGCGTTTTCACGACAGCTTTTATAAAACATGTTTTGTTCGAGTACAGAATTACGAATCTGTGATGTCATAAATAATTTATGTTCGCAAGTAATTTGAATTAATTTGGTTCGCTTTGCTTCTCACCTGTTTGAATATAAAGCAATTTTAAATTAGATACACTTGTAAATACATTATGTATTTAATTTACTACAAATTAGAAAAAAATATTTTTCATTCAAATTTAAATTACATAATAATGACCGTTTTATCGAAAGTTATTATAATCGACTATATTTTTTACTGCACCTGCTTACTGAATCACAATACTTAAATAATTATGTAAGCCAAAAATGGTGTCCTGATAATCATAATTTATGTTCCACCTGCGTCAATTCCGGATTATAGAAACAGCTTTAACGTTAAAGATCTCTTCAAATTCAATTTAAAATGCTTTAATCCCAAAGGTGTCAAATCTAAGCCCAAGACATGCTATCCTTCAGCAGAAGTCAAGATTTTTCTGCGATAAGTAGGTGAGTTAGTAAATTAGTTCTAATCAACAATTGTCCCTTGCCAAGACTGACGATATCATCAGCTTGAAGCTCAATGTCCATTTGACACGTAAAATCAGAATTAGAAACGGGTTGTAACGTAGCTGCCTGGCCGCCGACCCCGGTCCAGTTCTCTTGATAAGCTGTGACCGTGGGAGGATACTCCATGACCTCTCTATTCCTCTAATTGAATGATAGACCAGTAATTGTAGTTGCCATTATCATTAATGTAGCTGGATTCATACTTTTCTTGGGTGTTCTATTTTTCTTAATGGCGTTCTATTTACGCTCCAGTTACAGACTCTAAACAATGCGACGAGGACCAATCAGCGCTCGAGCTAGCTGAGCTTGGCCGTTGTATTTTTCAGACTGAAGTTTCAATTCTTTTGTGTTGTATGTAAAAATGTAAAAAATATAATGCTTTTGTCTATCACCATATTTAATGAACATGCGCTAGAGTACTATGGCACTAAGATTTCTGATTATGATTCTATAATCCTAATGAATAGATACAACTGCTAATGTGAATGACCTACTTTACCATAATCTACAGGCTCTCATTCACAATGTCTTTAAATGCACCGACACTATCTTGTAAGTCATTTGATTTAAGCACTTAAGGCTTAAACCTCTCGCTAACAGGTATTTGAAGTGAATGAGGATTAGAAAAGCCAATAATAACGGTTTGTTTACTCAGCTTGACTTGGTATTACCAGGAATTGCCGGTTTGCGCAACACTTGTGTTCGTAGGTGATGCAACTCGGGTGTGGACACAGATGAACTGTCCTTTTGGCGTGCCCAAACATGAGACATAACCAAGCCCTGAATACACCTTTTAAATAGCTTAGGTACATGATATAGAACGTTGGATTTGTAAACGTGCTTTCTCAATAATAAAACACACTTTCATATAAGTGTTAGAGTATGTAAGGAGTTTTGCTTTGGGCCTAAGTGGTAGAATGCAGCACGTAGACCACAGTAAATATAGTTTCACTTAATAGTCATCTAATTCAATCAATTGCAACTTGTTCTTTTGAGACCTTCATATTGTGCTGGCACTGGCATCGACCCAAGCAGTAACTTCATCAGTGATGCTAAGGAGAATCAATTTAGTTGGGATTCCGATAGCGTGATCGGCTAAGCCGAGTTAGCAGTGATTTATACCCAAAACTCCAGAGGGCCCCTTGAACCGTCGCCGTGGGGCGGATAGTAATTACCCAGTGATACGAGTAGACCCCACTCCAGAACATTCATTAGATTGTTACCACTCACCCTACGACGCACGCAGGTGAAATTTACGTAATTTGTGGCCAAAATAAAAAAAAGCAAAGTTACTCTGATTTTAAATTAGTAACATAATTTAGGAACAAGACATATGGCACCATCTATGAATGATCTTTAAAACGTTTGAAACTTTTTATTCAGATAAAACACAACACTTGATTTAAACAGTTTTGTTTGTTGAGTAATTTGTTACAATTTTGAGCTTTTCTTTAACGACAACATTTAAATTTTATTTAGTTTATACTTGGCGTAAAACTTAATGGATCCTATACCTTCAGGTTTATATCTTATTTTCGTATTACTAAATAGTTAACATTACTTATGATTTTATAAATATATAGGTTTGAATTTAAGTCTATATTTTATCAGTTTATTTCTTTTTGACACAGTGAAAAAGTTCATACTCAATTGCACTCAACCGCTATAGTTTATATATTTTGAAAGAACATTTCTTTAGCTTTCATTTGACACCAAAAATAGCTGCGTCTAACTGCGTCACCTAAACAAAAAAGAGCAAAATTTACCTACAAATGTGAAAATCAGCGCGACGATTTTTCTCTAATTACGAAATATCACAGTATTAACTGGCATAAGCAAAAAAAATATTTATAGGCTATGGATTATTTTGATGACAATGTCTAATGGGCTGGCAATAAATGAGGAAAAGTTCAGAATATTTTCCCTGAAAACCACTGTTGTCTATTTGAAATGGTATCCATGGTATAATATGCCAACTAATATTCATAGAATATTAATCCATGGTTATATTATAGTATAAAATGCCGTTGTTCCTATATGTTTTCTATTTGATGAGGCCCAAGAAAGTAAGAACAAAGAAAGTAGAAGCAGACTATGGAAGATTTGTTTCACCAACTTTTAATTTCATCAGAGCCTCACATCACAAGTCTCAGAAAACTACCACAAAGACAAATTAAGCCCTATTCTCAAGATGTAACAAATCTTTTAAAAGAACCAGAAATAACTTCTGTATCGTAATTGTTTTTTTTTTATTTATATATTTTTTTTTTATTTATATAATTCTTTTTTTATTTGTATAATATTTTTTTTGTAGTGTATGTCGTCCGCCTTCCATCAATATGACATTTATTTGAAAAAAAAAAATATATTTTTTGTTAATATTAATAAGATTAAATACATTGATTAATCATACATTTAATAGTTTTACTTTTTAAAGCATCTCTATTATTAGTATTATATTAGACAATGCAGCGATATATAGGCATAAACAGCCTTAAGATAATTTTGGCCAACTTTTGAGTAAATTTCACCTGTGTGCGACGGCCTACAAAATTACTAAGTTTCGGGGAAAAACTTTTACAAAACAATTGTTTAATTATGGGTCTTTTAGATACAGTGCAACAATTAGAGACAAATAAAACTTGGAATGACACGCATGAGAATTTGGAAGCTGACACAATATTTACAACTTTCTAATACAAACAAAGCCGAGCAATTAGCAAAACGTATGATCATTAGTTAATTGTGTCGTAAACTGTGTGAAAATGCACGAGAGGTGAAAAATTCTTCAGTTTATTTTATTTTTATTTTACGTGATTTTGGCTGTAGAAAGTTGAACGTTACAATTTCACGAGATAAAGATGTTGTTTTGGAAAATAAAACAATGGGTCTGGTTAGAGTGAAGTCACCAGAAGCACGAGGAGCGAGGCAACTTGAGGCAAGCCGATATGCGACGTTATGCGAGAGTTTACTTTCTACCGAATGACATTCGCAGGCGCGGCACGTGCTCGGTCTCTATCCGAGGCAGTATTAAAATAACGGAGCTTTACTCGTCACTGAGGACGTCTTACTTGTCGCCAACAGGACGGAACTGCCATATTGTTCGCGCTGACCAATAAGAGCCATTGCGTATCGATATCGGCTCACATAATTAAGATATTATCGTCATTTACATGTAGGGTGTATTAATTTTAAAAGGCATTGATTTTATTCATCGATTCGCTATGATACGATAAGCGGTGGCATAATCAGGTTATAAACTTACTCATCCGGTCTTGTCAAATCCAGACATTAGGTAGACGTATAATCCAAGATAAATACAGCCTTGCATTAGATGTTTATCAGATAAAATTATCTTTTTCTCACGCTTGAAGCTAATGACCGCAAATAATTTTATGAAACGGTTTATTTCGTTTACAGCTTAGTTTAGTCAGAATTTTAGGGTCAAAAGTCTGCCGCATACGTTTTAGTAACAATTGTGCATTTTATGCAGCGATACAGCTCCGACTTATTTTCGTTTTATTTTAACTACTTTATCCGTCAATATGCGAATTATTACTTAAATAGACAGTTATATTTAAATAGAGATTACACGCCTAATTGAATAAAACAATCAATAGCAGTATTTTTGCGAGTACTATTGACTAAACTCTGAAAAACATAATACTTATTACTGACAGTCATTTTTTAATGTTCAGTATAACAACAGGCGTGGTCGTTGAACTTGCATAGGCAATCGCGGAAAGATATAGATAGAGGAAGGCAGCGATCAAAATGTTCCAAACGGTGGATGGACTTGTGAGAAGACGTGAAATGAAGAAGAAAACATGCTATGACTATGAGCCCTAAGACATTGTGTATATTTAACATTTGAACCATTAAACCTTCAGTAGAGAAAGACTATAAGGTACTTGATATAAGGCCTTGATGGGTTAGTAAACAAACAAGCTCTGAAGGGCACGGTATGACATCACTTCTGCCAAATTCGTGTTACAACATTATACACCGTGACTGAATAGGTTCGTAATAGGCATTAATTTGATTAAGGCACAGCTACTTTGTTATTACAAGACTATAAAAAACTGGCAATCTGCAACGTATGTCGTCTAACAAGAGGATAATATACTTAATTTCGCCGTGTAATTTATTCTTTTACATCGTCTGTACTGATGAAATTAGATTTGAAGTTATATGATGTAAATAATCGAAAAATCGGAGCAGAACCAATTCGAATAGATTAGAACGATGATCAAGGTGAATGGTCCTCGCATCCGCATCCGTGTCCAGACGTTAAAGTGATTGATGTGCTGCCTCGTCTGGTTAAACAAAGCTTTGAAAACACTACATATAGCTAAGTTAACAATTGATGAATTGATGACCAGTATATATGTATAACTGAGGAGTCAACATAAACACAATGTAGGTAGGTATGTTATGTGCATTTAATAATGCATTACCTACATGAAATATGAGTAATAATACCAGTGAGCCAAGTTACAACGAAACGTGTGGTTATTGAATCTTACACTAGTATTGCGGTAAGGATTGAAATACCAACTTCTAAGTAACAATTTGCGCGTAGCCGCGTAGCGCGTAGCACCAGTTTTTTGGAATACTATCATCTACCTACATTATATCCTCGTACTACTTAATAAGTACAATTTATCATACAGTATGGTTCCTACTAATCTTATTAATGTGAAAATGCGTGTTGGTTTGTCCTTCAAACACGCAACGTATAACGAATAGACATGTGTTTCATTTTTAAATGAAGCCTTGAAATTCCCAATGAAGCCATTCGACTAGGATTTGAAGACTTTAATACTACAGATAATCTATTTATCCAGAATATTTATGTAGCAGATATACCTACTGTCTAGAAGCATATAGAAACACTATGTCTCTCGATATATTGCATGCGAAAAGGCATATCAATCAGTTACATTAAAAGTCAATAACTGTTAAACAAAGGAACAACGTTGGCTTGAATTTTACATAAATTAAGTTACGAAGACCTAGGTACCCTTCTAGCAGGTGTCAATTATAGATTAATAATACCAGATTGATGATGTACCTTCTCGCCGTCTTTTCTCATTGTTTTCTCAAATGATAATTCAGTCTTACTGCACATTAAGCAAATGTTGTTTTTTACCAACAGCAACACACACAACACAAATATATTTGCATAGTTCATCAGATTCATTAAAATAAGCTTGGTAGACCGCAGACGGACTTCTAGACGTTTTTTTACTACGATTGTACAAATGCGCCTTGTTTAGTAGTGCGTATGAGTAAAAATAACGATGAATTGACTTTTCTATTAGCATATCGCTGAATTATGTATAAAATTCGGTATTCAGTAGGTATTGTAATGATGTAAGAACATATGCAATAATGATACACTTCGCTAAACATACATACCTATCACTAGATGCCCACTGGGCCGTGTAATGCATTATTTGTTCGAATTAACCGGATTTTAGTGAAATATATTCGGTCTAATGAATAAACCTGTGCCAAAGTTTTCATAAAACGAAATACTTTAGAATTGATACTTCATCTCGAACAAAAACTAAGTCCGTAGAAAGTTAAAAGTCCCTATCTACTATTTACTTAAAGTTACGTTATTCCGCTTAAGTGTAGTTCTAAGCTACTTATCCCATTTTTTCCTGGTTCTGCTTCGCGCTAACGATTCTCACGGATACCACAGACCCTTAATTGAGGCTAGAAAGTGAGTCAATTGGTCCCAGCCTGATGGACCGAAACTCGATAGAAACCACAGAGCGGCGTATAGTTTTCACTGCAAGTGGGCCATACGCGAACGACCTGCTACTCTCTTGACGATAAGGTCCGTCATTGTATTAATTACTCTAGTCATTATATTATTCTAGTTTTATAGCGCGCACGTCACAATGGACAGTCGTAAATACTAACTTGTCGACCGAGGAGAGGAGACGTTAACCTTTTAATAACGAAAGATAGGTGATAATTGCTAACTTGATATTGATATAGCATTCGTAGACATGTCATCAATCTAATATTAGAATTTCATTTTCTATTCAACTTTAGCATGAAGATTTTATTTCGCACTAACTGGAGTATGTCAACCACAAACAAGCCAACTTCAAATAGAAAGGTAGTTTCGAAAAACCAAGCTAGCATCGAAAACATTTTGATTGACGCTAGAATGACTGGACGTGGCAAAAACCATTGTTTGAACAGTAGCATTGCCAATATTTCAAACTCGACTTTCTACTTGAATATTTCTTTGGTAATTAGGAAAACAACATTCATGGCAGCTCAGCATTCTTCAACTGCGCTATAAACTCGTTACCAGTTCCAGTCACACTCATATCAATTGAAATCATTTAATTTTCAGCACTTGCTCAATCCCCGATGATCAGAATGACTAAGCACGCGCACGTGGTCCATTTAATTTAGGACTTAAACAATTAGATACTAGTGGTTCGCGTCAAGTCAATATACATAATTGCCGGATGACGGCGACATGCTGTGGGACGCCCAACACCCACTGTTGAGCAATACGACAATTAAACACAATCACAACATCTCGGCCACAAATCAAAATCAATTCACGCAACGCTTGGTGCTATTAGTCATCTATAAAACGCTTTCATTGACAAATTCAGGCTTAGGTGCTTAGAAGGTTTGTTACGAAAAATGGTTTACGGTGCGTCCATAAATTACGTGAAGTGTTATTGAGGATTTTTGGTTGAATTTAAATGCAATTTTTTGCTACTGCATCTGCAATATTTTTAAGGCGCGAACTTTGATGTTAGTTCATTTATATTACAAAACTCCTCAAATTAAGTCACAGTTGCGAATTATTTTTGATTGACGCATTTAAATTACCTACTTAAAAAGTTTTAACTTCTGCAATTCATATGCTTCTGCAATGCAATAAGAATTTCGACACCTGAAAAGAATGTAATGAAATAAGTAATTTTATTTATAAAAATTAGCGCAAAAATCCGGCTGCGAATACGACACAGGCATATAGTTGGCAAAACACGCGACCTTTATTACTCACTTGCATACATGATACATGTCACTGATTGAGCACTTACGCAAAGCGCCCCAAATAACTTGCGAATAATTTCACGGTAAAAATAGCAAGCGTAACTCAACGTAAACTTTATACACATTATAATATACATTGTAGTAAGTACTGTAGGGGCGCAGAAGTACTGTAGTAGCACTTACCACATCGGTCGAGCCAGCCCTCAGCGCGGCAGGGGTACGAAATCACCACCAGCATATCATCACTCCGCATCTTGCACACAATCACTTCGCAATAACAAACACTTGTAAAAGTCCCGCGGCCGATACATACATCGCTTTACATTTCACTGATACGAGTGTAGCTGATCAAGCGCTTCAAGCACTGGACTCCTCGGCTACACAACACTTTCACCAGCTGCCGATAAAAAGAGAACTATGTTAATCATTGGAAATAGCAACGGTACAATAAGATAAAAATATCTGAAATGCTCTATCTTCAGCAATGCACATTCGAAATCTATTTTGTTCTGTGCGTGCTGCGGTTTTTATTTTTAGTGGATTTGAAAAATTCTCGATGTTGCGCCGTTTTCGAATGCTCGATTCTTATTAAAAATATTCATTATTGAAAGTTATTCTTGATAGAATCTGATAGGAAAGAAACTCAATTAAGTTTTTCGAAATTAAAGCAGACAGGAGTTATTGATAAATTAAGTACCCCCGAATTTATTCATTCACTCTCTAATAAAAATGTTTTTCTTACTTTTCATCGTCAAGTTTCAAAATTGCGGGTACTTTGATAACATTATTTATTTTCAACGACATACTGATTATATATAAAAATACTAGTGTTTTATTAAAAAAATAAATATTTACCTTAACTTAAAATATGTATTGCACCCTAAATATGATAAGGTATTAAAAATTTACGCGCACGTGATAATTACACAAAATCGTAACCATCTACACATCCACATCGAACAACACCAAACAAAAAACTGAAATTGCCATTTCTATTCTATTTTGCGCTCTGTTCTTCGCCGTAAGAATAAAACAGCAATATGTTTTGTCTCTGTCGCTTCTTTATTGACCCGCCTCCTTATCATTCATGTTATCAAAATGCGCGCGCATACAAAGTTGGTGGAGCTTTTGAAAAATTATACACTTTTTCAATAAAACAAAGAAAAATGCAACAGTGAAGTACTTTTTATAATTTTGTTCCCCGATTATTAGTAATTCATTAATTACAACAATTTAGACGGAAAACAATATTTAAAATTATTTGACATTTTGTAGGTCAGACTTCGCCATAGACAACATTTTCTTTGTTTCCTAAAATTATTTTAGGTGGTCAGTTTATAACGGCTAATTTATTAGGGGTGAAAATATTTTTTCTTTTCCCAAAGATACACAAAATGTAAGTGTTCATGTTACATTAAGTGTTGTAGCATGTTAAATTCCCCGCTAATAAATATCTAGTCAACATTGAGTTTATGTTGTTTTTTTGTTTCGTGCAACAAGGCTATCAAAATCTTCGACGTTTTCGACAGTTCCCGCAATACTCTATTTAGTCTACGGTCCAAGATGGCTCTCAAAGCACTTGTCGGGCAAAGTGAGTTCAAAAAAATATATTTTTCCATGTATTTCGTCGCTTTTATCAGGCTAAATTCATCTGAGTTTGTAGATAAAATATGGATGTATATATTTTTGTGTATTTTTCTGCTTATTTATAAAGTTTGATATGATTTCATTATAATCAACAGTTATCAACTTATCGGTGACTAATAGTAATTTGTATGTGTTTTTGGTTGAACTATTTTGATATTTTTATCAGAAAATGCCTCAGTGTAAAATTAACAGCCAACATTTTTATTGTACTGCATAGTTTTTGAGTTAACGTCATGTAAACAATGGGTTTCGATATCTTCTTGGGGATATGTCGAAATTTTAAGGAAATCAGTAACAATTGCCCATACAAACCACAAATTTCACGTAGATTTGTCTGCTACAATGATATAAGGCTGAACTGAAGAGCAAGAAACGCTCGGCACATATTATTGATTTTCTTGTGTCACTTGAACTAGGGGGTGGGGTGCTACGTACGTCACAAAGCGGCTGCGAATCATCAATGTTTTTGCCTACTTTTTGTTCATCTAATCTGATGCAATTACGATAACACTACGCAACAAAAAAAAAGTTTTTTTTTTTCCAAGGTGAAATATATAATTTCTTGTAGATTATTTGATATTGAATCGAAGTCCAGAACATAAAGTTGCTCTAGCACGTCAGGATTTGGAGATATACCTTTCTTATAGTGCTATAAACGCGATTTTTAACGATATTTGATGTAAATTTTGAAGGACAGCAAATTTTTCTGGAAATTTTTAACTGTGGCATCATATAATACTACTCTTGCCGACACCAACCCATTTAAATTCCTAACGCTACGAGTTTTCATTGACGTACTATACGTTTTCAGCTGCGGTAGTTCGATCTCCCCTATATTCTATTTGACCTATTAGTATGAAAAACTCCGATGTAGACATAAAATGCTATATCTTGGGAAAGAAAAGTCGTAAAAATATAAATTAAAATGGATTGAACGCGGGGAAAGTAGTACTATATGATGGTATAGGTAAAAAATACTATAATTTTTTTT
>NWSH02000519.1:5242188-5265849 GCA_002382865.2 Heliothis virescens
CGAAAACTTTCCACGATTAGAAGATTTTTTGCAAAAACGAGCGGTCACGGTACGGAATGTTCCGGTAGGCCAATATTTTCGATTTTATTTTATATTTATGTTTAAAATAAAATACGTAACGAACAATATTATAGATACTTGTAACTGATAAATTCGACGTTTAAGAATTCGAATTATATTTATAAACCACTGCCAATACGCGATTTTTTAAAGAAATCTAAGGTTTCCTGACCCTAGTTGAGAAGAGGACAGGCAAATTTGATGCTCTTCAATATTTTAAAAAAATCGTAAGTTTAATATTTAGTCAGCTAAGAACAAAAAGACAATTTATAGATGTAGTTAAGTATACTATAGTTTCACCAAAAATTTATATATATTAGGCTAGAGGTCATCATCACATAAAAATAAAAACAAAGTCGAGGGACAAGTTTAAAACTGAGGGTACATTTTTTTTTGAAATTGCTCACACAAAGGGCTCATTGCTTGGAGGGACGTGTCAGCTCTTATCGAGACGATTTAATAGATGTTTCCACTAGCCAGTTTGCAAAAGACTGATATATCTAGAAATTAAGTAAACGCAGTAATTCGTGGTAAGTAACTAACAGCAGCACGGATCGATCAGGCAATGCTTGGCGAAGTCCGTCTGTGGATGGGTGACCATCTTGTCATGACGAGAGTCTCCATGTTTCGGAAGGCACCATAAATGGTGGGTTTCGGCTGCCACTTGAACATCTTTGACAGTATTTAGTCAGAAGCCAGAAATTCTGACAACCAGTCTTACCAAGGGGTATCGGATTGCCCGAGTAAGTGGATTGTGAAGGTCAGATAGGCACTCTTAAACACTGGTTCAACATTCTGTTAGACTGGAAGCCGACCCCAATGATGTAATTATCAAATTGTTAAACAACAATCATGTGACTACTCAAAAAGCGGGAGCATCATCCTTATCGGTTATCGGCCATGTTTCTAAGGGTGCAATTCCACCAAAATGATTCGCACTCGTTTGTCGCGTTTAAATGAGTGCGAACTTTAGTGGATACTGTGGTGTGCCACAATGACACACTTCGATGGAATTTCATCATAGACTCAAATAAATATTGATGGATGGGTTTACAAACAACTTATTTGGGAACTGATAAAACGGAATACTAGGAAAGCAATTAATTTAATAATTTATTGATCCTAATTAAAAAATAAAACGCATAATTCTATATAGATAAATAACATTCTGATGCCTCTGAAATATTTTGCAGCGAGATTAAAATGGTTGAACACCTACTTAACGAGTAATTTAGTTTCATCAAAATCTGTTCAGCCGTTTGCGCGGCAAGGAGTAACGAACATACATAGGTACATCCTCACAACATAAAGATAGGCAGTTTAGCTTGTTTAACTACATTTTTAGACATCATTCAATCATACCTACAGTAAATTCCAATCACAAAGAGACTTCACTATTATTGTGTTGACCCGAGGGTTATCAACACCCTCTGCAAAAGTTCATCGTCACTTTCAGTTTATCCTCGACTGTTTGAGCAATCACTCGGGTCTAGTCATGGCGAAAGATCTTGTAATTCTCGCTTACTCTGGTGGTTTGGATACTAGCTGCATCTTGAAATGGTAAAGTTTACAAATATTTACTCTAAAACTTAAAAAAAGAATAATAAAATTTGTCGGGATCCAATTCGATACGATGGATACGATTCGTATAGGTAGTATTCACTTCTACATTTAAAATAAGTAATTCACTGGCTACTTGTGAAAATATAAAAGAGGAATGTACGGTCAGCATCCAAATTTAATTTAAATTGAATACCTACAATAAATTACTGTTCGTATTCCATTCACACCAAAACGAAATTACATTGCATGTATTACAAATTACCTAAAATCTAATTATGTTTGCATCCCAGGTTGATCCAAAAGAATTACGATGTGGTATGCTTTATGGCCGATGTTGGACAAAATGAAGATTTTAAGAAAGCTCAAGAGAAGGCTTTGGCAATTGGAGCTAAAGATGTGAGTACATACCTAATTGTGGTACAGTTGTTGCATCAGTTTTGAAAAATCTAGTCACCGTAGAAGTTGTTTTGAATATAACTTCTTCTTTCTTTTATAGGTGATAGTGGAAGACTTGCGTAAAGAGTTCGTATCAAACTATATGCTGCCTGCAGTGCAAATGGGACTGGTATACGAAAACCGGTACTATTTGGGAACTTCTCTAGCAAGACCTTGCATTTCAGTTGGCCTAGTAAATGCTGCAAAGAAACTTGGAGCCAAATACATTTCTCATGGAGCTACGGGCAAGGGCAATGATCAAGTGCGATTTGAACTTAGTGTTTACTCATTGTGGCCTGAAGGTAAGGTAAGGAATATCACATGGTCTTACTTATTTCCTTTCGAGTTCCACGAAATGAGCGGCGTTTGCTTTATATTAAATTATTGTTTTGCTTGTTCAGATCATAGCACCTTGGCGACTCCCGGAGTTTTTTGAAAGATTCCAAGGACGCACCGATCTTATCGAATTCGCAAAGAAAGAGAACATTCCTGTATCAGCTACTCCCAAGGAACCATGGTCAACCGATGAAAATATCATGCATATCAGGTAATCAATCCAGTATGGAATCAGATAAATAAGGTACCTACTATAAAGATTTCGATATACCTACTTACTTAATATTTATGATATTTGCAGTTATGAATCTGGTGTTCTTGAGGATCCTGGAGCAATTCCCCCAAGTGGCATTTTCAAAATTACGCGGGATCTAAGACAGGCAGAAGACTATCCCAGTTCCATTGATATCAACTTTGAAAAAGGTTAGTTCAGTTTCATCACCTGTCCGGGTGATGAATATTTAGGTATCTATTTATTTAATTTCTTATTATTAATTTAATTTCTGTTTATTGGTAGACTATGTGTTTTTATAGGATTGCCAGTATCCGTTCGTATCCCAAGTGGCCATGAGAAATCTCTCGTGCTAAGTGATCCGCTGGCTATTGTGGAAACCCTGAATAAGTTAGGAGGACAACATGGAGTAGGCCGCATTGATATAGTAGAGAATCGGTTCCTAGGATTGAAGGTAATGCCTATACAATGTGTAACAGACCACAAAATAATGGAGTGTTACGAAGCGTGAAGTACGAATTTGGTAGTCCCAATTCACATGATCATTATTTGTATTTTTGCAGTCCCGAGGACTTTACGAAACCCCGGCTGGAACCATCCTTCACATCGCCCATGTGGATTTAGAGGCATATGCTCTTGATAAGGAAGTTCTAAGGTAGGTATATGAATATGGCTGATTGCATATTAGTAAGCAGCTTACTTAAGGTGCCTCGAATAGTTAGCCATGTATAGCTTACTGTAAGCTATACATGGCTAACTATTCGAGGCACCACATACCAACAAAACTCTTAACTTCCAGAGTCAAGAAATATCTTCAGGATAAAATGGCTGATTTTGTTTACAACGGATTTTGGTTTTCACCTGAAGCAAACTTCACCCGTAAATGCTTAGAACTGTCCCAAGAAACCGTAAACGGAATGGTTACAGTCCAAATATATAAAGGGAATGGTAAGGGACCATATTTTTTACTATCTTCGAAAATAGAAGGAAGTTCATAGTTCTTTAATTATTTATCATACTTTTGTTACAGTTACCATACTAGCAAGGAAAAGCGCGTCGAGTTTGTACAACAAAGATCTGGTATCAATGGACATCGCTGGTGGCTTCTCACCAGAAGACAGCACCGGATTCATCAACATAAACGCTCTCCGTCTTAAGGAATATGCTAGATTTAGCAAGCAAACTGAATAAATGTATGCTGTTTTATAAAAATAATTAAATATCGTTTTTTAAAGAGAGCAAATGTTAAATTTTCTAACTCGCTGTACCTAGGCCTCTGAGCCCGTTTTGTTCACCTTTATTTACATTCCCGCGATGGTATGACCGTATAAATAAATAGTAATCCGTATCCGTATCCGATCCGTATTGCTCTAATTTGTAACATCAGTTAGAGAAATTTACCGCCCAAAGACCTGCGCGGCTGCGCCTACCGTGCGCCTGCGGTGGCTGGGAGTCGTCTCTCGACACCCGGTGCCCGTAGTGTCATCTACGAACATCACCCCGCCGCCTCATTCTCAACATGACTGCTTCGCAGAAGGAAGCGACGGAATCCCATTCTGTCTCGCTCCGGACCATGGCTTAAACTAGGGCTGTGAAAGGTCACCACCACGAGGACACGGCGGTACTCCTCACAGACAGGGTACACCTCCATCATGGTGCTGCACTGTGTCCTCTGGGCTGTCCGCATAATAGTGATACCTCAGAGTAATACAAAATGGAGGCAAGATTTTTTCAAAGATTACCAGAGGAAAGGTGACTTTAAAAGTAAACAAAAACATTACCCTCCTGGCTGTGGGCAGTCGGGTAAAAAATAAAAAGTGCGGAGCCGTGAAAGTAGCGAATGCAGTGGTAAACCACTAATGTATACTCTAAGGGTAAACCTCAGCGCCCGATATTATGTCTGGTGATATGAAGAACTTATGTTCTTATGGAAGAAGGAGTGTAGAAATCTTTTGAAATCAACTGCTTTTCATTATCGTGTTTTCCAATATTTCTTTTGTGAAATCTAACAACTCGAGTGTTTGAAAACAGGTACTTTAGGATCTTTTATTGGTATTAATTTTTTTACAATGTAAACACTTAAGGCGAGATTCATTCGTTCAATCTAATTGAACTTCATTCTGAAATTCATTCATTCAATGAAATTGTCAAATAAATAAAATAGGAGAGGAGGAAAATAGGAGTTGTTTGGATTATTTAAAGATACAGCAAAAAGATACAAAATGCAGAGAAATTTACCTCAAAATAAGGAAGCGTTATTAAAATCATATACAACCCGATTAAAAGAAGATGTTAAGAGTATGTTAGAAAACTTTGAAGGTATGGTTATTTTTTTATCTAAGCTAATTTGTTTATTGTTTCTGCTTACCTATACTGGAAAATGTATTCAACTTTACAGTGATTGCAGCAAAATCCGAATACTTACGAGTCTTGTGTAGGCTGTAGTAAATAATTTTGGGAAAAAATAAACAAGCTGGACTATCAATAATATGCCTTCTGTTTTATTTTCAGAAATAATTAAACTTGCCAAACTGGAAAATGAAACACAACTCAATAGAATGACTCAGATAGAACAAGACACTTTTGAAATGCAAGTACGAGCTGCCAACATTGGTAAGTATAATAAAATTGGTGTTGGTTTGAGATACATGTCAAATCCTTATTGTGTCATGGGTCTAGGCTAGATCCTAGACTTGAGACCAGAATAAAGAAGGCTAGACTGTCTAGCTTTCTTTATTCTGGTCTCAAGTTTGTTTCCATAGACATTAACCTTAGTGTCATTTCCACCATATGCAGTAGCACACTGCTTCCTTTGTATGAAATTTTAGAACACATTCTCTTTAGGAAAAATGTAATGCAAAGTTCTTTTCTAATGTTGTTTCCCTCTGTTTTAGTGCGAGCCGGTGAATCCCTGATGAAGCTAGTATCAGATATAAAACAGTATTTAATCCTCAATGATTTCCCATCAGTAAATGAAGCTATAACACAAAACTCTAAGCTGTTCCGCACCAAACAACAAGAATGTGACCAAAAGCTGATGTCCCTCCGTGATGATATTGCGGCTGATCTGTATGATTTAGAAGATGAATACTTTACTAGTATATATAAGTGAAATTTTAAACAATTATGTTAGTGTTTAATTTATTTACCTTCAATATATTGATGTAAGCATTTCATGATTGAGTAAATGAGACTTGTAAATCACAATTTAGAAATTACATATCAAATAAGGCAGGTTTAACTGGCAGTAGTCATGTTCACTATTGGTAGTCTTTTTGTACAATACATTGCATTTATCCAGCTTCTAAATTTTTGACTGTTTTTTTATTGAAAGTTTTATTAGATTTTGTCTGGTATATGACTACATAAGACATAATTTTGAAAAAACAATAATTTAATCCATATATTATTAGACTAGGACAGAATCCTTTTATAAAGAGGAAGCCTATGCTCAGCAGTAGGACCATAGGGGTGCTTTTCCACCAGAGATGTGCTATGTAGCTATACTGCGAGGATGTAATAGCTAAGAAACTATGTGACCAGGGATTTGGTAGACAAGCACCCTAAGAAGGCCAATGAAAACTAGAACACACACACACATCTAACTTAAATTTGTATGACCAGTAAAATGAAAACATTTTTTCAAATAAAATTGTTTTATTGAATCTATTAAATAATGAATCTAAATTGCAAAAAATGACCTCCTATTTTATTCATCACTGGGCAGAGTCAAATAAATAGTGGGGTCCAGCAGATGGGTATTGCTTTGCTGTAACAGGCCTGCCAACTTTAAAATCTTCAAGGTAAAAGAACAAAGCCAAAGATCCACCAATTGTACCCAAAAACCAAACCCATTGGTGCAGCAGGGAGAACCTTCGTTTCATAGAAGGGTCATAACGGTCACCACCAAATATTTCCATTCTTGCATTTATCTGCAAATAAATAATACAATTGGTATTACCAGAATCTTGAGACTTAAATCACCGCACACTGAAAACTTACAGGCTCATTGAAGTTTCTCTTCAATTCTGGGTTGTCGTAAGGGTAGTGAGGGTCTTTAGAATCCTCACCAATGTCAGGCAATTTTGGGTAATCGCCATATCCCATGTGCTCTGGATACGGCTGATATTCTTCGATAGTCATGCCATATTTCTTCGCTGCGGCTTCTCGCTGTTCTGGGGTCTTAGGATAAGGACCAGGCATGTATTGGTAGTTCCAATCTAAAACGAAATGACGTAACAATCACAACATGGAAAGTATTATAAACAAGCGGCGTGTGTTTTCACTAGTCTTACGGTTTCGAGTAGCATTGTAAATAATTCCAAAGGTCTTCCTTGCGGATACCGGATTGGAAAATAAAGCTTTTTTGATTAAACTTGAAGCCATTTTTCGGGAACCAGAATCTATCTAAAAAACATCTGACAATTTGACAGATTCTAGATTGACAATTAACAATACTGACATTGACAGTAAAATTATGCGAACGAAATGGACCTTAAAATGGACATTTCGACAGATAATTCTGTGTACATTCTTATCCGATATTTCACAATCACATTCATATCACATCTATTTCGGTTCCATATTGATTTTAGAGTTTTTTGGAATATTAAAGATGATAATTTGTGTGCACTGTTCGGTACCTGAAGATCATAGTCGTAGTGAAAAACGAGTTGTACGTTCTACCAATTTAGGTCAACCTTACATGAAAATATAGTCTGTGGTCTGTGTAAGTGTCATAAAGTGTCAGCAATGTCACTTTCGAAATGTCACGTTGGACATTTTGTTGTTTTCCTGTAATTTATTGAAGTTTTTAAATTAAAGCTCAATAATATTTCTAAATCAAATTGATATAAATCCATCATGATATACATTTAAAATCCTAAATGATGGGTAACGATAGTTCACAGTTAAGTGGCTTAGAAATTGAAGAGAAAGCAATAGAGATAACCGATTTTTGGTGCCATTATCAGGCCACAATTAACGATAGCTGCAGGTATTTCAGCCTGAAAGACGATGGATCTGTTTCTGTGTTTAAAGGAGAAGCTGCAGTTGGTCCACTTTGGTCGATATCGACACCATTGGAAAAGTTTTCAAATGTATGTTATCAATTCCTACCTGTGATTAATGTTTATTGCTTTAGTCAATAATGTTTTAATTACATTGTAGAATCTTCTAAAGTATCGTCATCCGTGCATTGTTCGGTACATATCTGCCTGGCAACAGCGTTCGACTCTGCACTTGGCAACAGAGTATGTGCAGCCACTATCACACATTCTACAGTCCTTGACACCGCTTCAGATTTGTATAGGACTCAACAATATCTTAAGAGCTTTAGTGTTTCTTCAAGAACAGGTTTGTATAACCTCATTAAATACTAACATCATGTTGTAGTGTATTGTTAGTTTTAATATTTCCAATAACATAATTTTACATATTTATTAATCAGTTTATTTCATACAACACCATATTATAATCTTTTCAAAGGATTAGCTTCTTGTGACAAATGAAACTTAAATTAGTATTGAACTAATTAAATGGGTAAATGTTCTAATTATATTTTTTATCAGTTTACAGTTTATGATAAAAACCTAATATTTTATTTATCACTATGATAAAAAAATATTATTAGAACATTTAATTAGTTCAATACTAATGAATACAATTTTTATTTGTAGGCTGGCATGTCCCACAACAATGTGAGTGTGTCTGCTATATATGTGACTGGAGACGGCCAGTGGAAGCTGGGAGGATTGCAATACCTGTGCCCCTTTGCAGAGGTGACAGCTGCTTACTTGAGGCATGCCAGGATTCACAGGTTCTGTTTGAAATTATTATGGTTTTATTTGATATGACAAGTAAATGGAATGAATTTACATTTCCAAACCAGTATACTTGTATTGACTAATTACACAAACATGTCATAATTCTAGGTATGATAAGGCAGTTGATCCAAATGAAGATTCCTATGAGATTACCACAAAAGTTGACCAGTATGCATTTGCAGTATTAGTGGATGATGTTTTCAAAGATTGCAAAGATGGTATGATAGTTCTTTTATATCTTTCACAAAATTGCCATTTTATTTAATTCACTATTCAAATTGAGTTCTGTTATTTCAGATGAGGTTCCACATTTGAAGGAATTTAAGAAATATTGCAGAGATTACTTGCAACATCAGAATCCAGCCAAAAGACCTAACCTGTCTGATATGCTGCTACATAATTTTTTTAACCATGAATTTATTTCAATTTATAAGTTTCTCAACTTTCTTCCCTTGAAATCAGAAGAAGAAAGGTGTGATTTTTTCTCAAATATTTTAGAGAACCTAAAATGTTATGATGAGGAGACAGTAGCAAAACAACTTGGGGGCCTTTTATTATCTAGGCTGACAATGTTAGATCAAACAGCCAGAAAAGATGTCATACCTTTCATACTGAAACCAAAAAATGGTAATTATTTTATGACAAAGTGTATGCTTATCTATAGACTTAAAAAAAACATGTATTGATTTACTTTGATTCCAGATCGCATTCCCAATGGTGAAGTATCTGGATTCTTCAGTCTTGGTGTGTTCAAGGAACACATTAAACCAAGACTAATGCAGTTGTTTGGTGTCAGAGACAGTCAGATTAGGATGCTGCTTTTACGACATTTTTCAAAATTTGTTCATGTATTTTCCCATGAAGAGCTCTCCCAACACATTCTTCCTGAGGTAATATCTTGATCAGAAATTACATGTATGAATATACATTCTCCCTGAGAGTATTTTTTTATACATATATTATAAATATATTTTTCTCCTTGCAGTTGTTGTTGGGCATAAAGGATGTAGATGATTGTTTGGTGTCAGCAACTCTCATATGTTTAAGTGAATTGGTACCAATACTAGGAGCTGACACTGTCATAGGAGGAAAGAGATCGAAATTTTTCTCAGATGGCAGACCCAATTCAAAACCAAAATCTTTGTTGTCAGCACCCATACAAGCAACTGAAAATGTCTATGTGACAACTAAGTCTTTACGAGACCTGCCATGTTCTGAAGAGATATATGAAACTGACGATAGAAATGAATTGATTTCTTTTGATAAGTCAATAACTTTAAATGAAAGACCATCGCCAGTTGGTGGAGAATCTTTAGATGATGACATTATCGTAACAGAGCTACATACAAAGAATGGAGAGAGTGAAGATGACTGGAGCGATTGGGAAAATAATCGCCAATTAACCACAATAACTACATCTGCAATTTTAGGTGAAGATGTTATGCCTAAGCAATTAGTTCACATGGAGAGCATAGATGAAATTAGTACTTCAACTTCAAATCAAAGTATGAAAGTAAATTCTGAATCCAGAACAACTTTATTACAAAAAGCTGCTATTGAAGCAAAGAAGAATATCTTAGACATTTCCGAATTAGATATAAAAAATCAAAAGTATGATTTTTCCAAAAAGAGTTCAGATGAATTTGATTTCTTTGCTGACATGACACCTGTCATAGAAAAGCCTACTATAGTCAATATTGCTCAAAATAGTGATAGCCAAAATTTGAGCAGCAAATTGAATTTTGTCCCAGATGATAACATTGAAGAGAATGAAGCCTGGGGTGAGGATTGGAATGATTAGTAGAGAAACAACATAGAATGTAGATTCTTACATGTTTCTGGAGTATTTATTAAGCAAGAAATTACTAGTGGTTATTATTGTTTGGCGTTTTTAAATATGTTTTATAAGATGTACATAATTGTAAATCAAATGGTTCCCCTTGTTTTCAAATACAAAGCTCATGCCAGAGTTGCATAATCTAAAGTTAACATTTTCTATGTGATAAGTTGTCTTTAATTCTTACTTTGATTTATACATATTTACCATTTTATTATACCTATGTAATTAGTCCACTTGGTTATCTAGATATACTTTATATGGTTGGTTTTACAAAACAATAGTCTTTTGCTGACTGGTAATAGTAACATTTTGGAAAAATCTTATATGTTTGCTGGAACACATTTTACTAGAACTTAATAATAAAATGTGACTAGTTTAGTGGTGGAATTATAATAGTAAAAATTCTATTGATATTGTGCAATTATTTATTTAGTTTTTGTTTCTTGGATTAATACTATTTGATCATGTGTAATGCTAACAATATTATTTTTCTGATATTTTATGACTGTGTACTTCAAATCTTTTATTTACCTTAGCCAAGCTGTGTAAATCACATTATTTTTGTATGGTTATCAGATATTTATGGAATACCTACATTCTTTGTTTGTCTTAAAAAGAAAACAATTCTAGGATATGTTTAAAAAAACCTTTTTATCTTCAAAACTTTACACCCTTTAATTTAAATAATTGCATATGTCATTGTTTACACTTAAGACTGTGGATATGGAGTAGGTACTTCAATGGGGTATGGAGATGGTTGCACTATAATTACTAAGTGTGATCTGGAAAAATGCAAATGTATACTGTTTACGATCTCACGATATTGGACCTGTCAAATACAAATGTACTGCTATCTCACTAGATACACGAAAGGCAATGTATTCGTAGCATTTATATTTACAGAGACTTAATTAATTGTTTACTAATAAAAACTGAAAGTACCTACTTACCATGCCATTCGGCTTTCACACTGATTGGTTCATTGCCTTGAAATAATTTTATATTCTTGCTAGGTGAACCTATGTGAAAATCTAGCTCACAACCTCACCTTACAAAACTTATTGTATATCTTTACAAACACAGCCCAAACAATAAAATATATTGCATTAAAGATTCATTGGCTTAGCCAAATAAATATTTATCTAATATTATCTAAAGTTGTTTTATTGTAACATACTATATTTCAATACTGCAGCACTGGATTTGGTCTAGGCAAGGTGGTAGGATCTTGAACTTATGGTATAAAATTGTTGTCAGCACCTACCTAATTAATCAAAGTCGATATTACTTGGATAAAATTAGAATGTTTATCACATTTGATGCACGCATAGTAAAAGCGGCGTGCCTAGACATTAATCATAAGCCGAAGCCTCGTTTCTAGTCATCTTCGAACCACGACTTCTCCTCATGCAGCATTAGGAGCATTAATTCCACTCTGAAAAGTTATTACCTGTTTCAGAGTTTCGTGTGTAGCTAACATCTTTGGAGATGTGTTAAATACTATGAAAATAATAAGGCGTGTTCGTATTGTGTACATAATCCTAATAAAAATTTTGTATCACTGGCAGATAAATTACAAATAATCAATAGTTTGATTGTTCACTGACTACCTTACTTACTACCTATGCAATAGTATTAAACTGTTGAGTAACTTACATTACAAATATTTTAGAACAACATTCTAAAAGGGCAAAAAGGAAGATCAAATATTTTGGTATAATAATATCAGTCAACTAAATGATGGGTATAACTTAAAATTATGACTAGGAATAGGAAATAATCCTTCTTATAACTACATTCAACAAATACAATTGACTAAACAACAAAGCAAAAACATGACTAGATAAACTGTTTATAAAAAGAACAAAGTATAATTTTAATACAATTAACATTATGGCTTCTTGGAATAGACTAGAGAGAATGATTGGCACTTGTCTTCAAATACCACCACCATTGTCTACATATCATGGTTTAGTATATGAAAGTTACAAATACCTCACATTCGAATTAACACATTGTCATTTAATAAACAAATGGTAATTATCATTTTAAAGAATACTTTAAATAGCACTTAATTATCAAGGATGAGATTCTAGGGAATACTTTTAAGTTTTGCTTTACACCAATGGAATGCAAGGGGTTTATAACTATGATTATATTGCAATCTTCTTTTGCATGACTAAATCTTTGGAGCTCTCATGAAACACCTCAATCATTTGTTGACGGGCCATTTCAGATAATGTTTCAACATCATTACGGGTCATTCCACTTGTGGGTATGGGAGGTAGAGTTGTGATGATCACCTTTCCTGAAATATTGACGAAAAAAATTATTATGAGGCTTACAAAGATGAATTTTAGGTATGATTACCACACTTGAAAAAATCTCTAAATGAAAATAAAAAGAGATTCAAATCAAATGTTTTTTGCCTCCTGTAAGTTGATTTTTGTAGTTATTATTTTTGACTCTTCACCATTGATTAGAATATTCACATTTATTTGGTGCATTATTAGTGTCTACACACAAGAAATAAAAAAAAAGAATTGGCAAGAGTAACAATCAGTTAAAAATGAAGACATGATGCGTAAAATTAAATTAAAATCAATCCTTATTGGTATGTACAATATACAAAAAAATAAATAAAGACAATTCTAGTTTAAAGAACATCAAACATACCAGGTTCAAATGTCTTGGTCTCACTGTCTAGGAAGTAGTATTGGCTAAAGACAACTGGCATTATAGGTATCTGAGCATCAATAGCTAAATAAAATGCACCTTTCTTAAAATTTTGTATACTGCCTTTGTTAAACCTTGCTCCCTCTGGGAATATCCAAAGCTTTGTCTGAAAATGTATTTATTTATTTAATTTCAAGCACAATAACTCATATTGCAATGTATTTATTAAACAAGGTACATCAACACTATTAAAGACGTCTGTATTGAAAAGTAATATAGAATAAAACTATTGTATACATTTTAAAATAAAGGACTAAAGGAGAGGTACATACCTTTTCTTTGATGACTCTAGCAGTAGCATCTTTCATGAGTTGGCGAGCTCGCTCAGTTCTCAACCGATCAATAAATACAAGGCCAGAGAGCCAGGCTCCAAATCCAAAAGCACCAGTGAACATTAGAGGCCTTTTGGCCACCACAGTGCAGCGCTTCATTTGAGGCCACATTTCAAACATGCCTGCCAATATAAATTAATTTTATTACTATATAAAATTTCTAAAAATAATATAATTATAATTTAAGCATGAATTTACCTAATATATCTAAGGAGCTTTGGTGATTAGATATCACAATGTAGCATTGTTCAGAATTCCAGTGTTCCATCCCCCGCAATTCCCATTCTATACCAACTATGTACGAGGCATAGCGGCAAAATCTGGAAGCAACTCTGCAAAAATGACATTATTATTGTTTCTTTCCACAACGCTGAAAAAGAAATGTATTCGCGAATACGACATAAATAAATCGATATCTTACATTAGGTTTGTTACGTCGCGAGGATATATTAACACTACGGGCAACAGCACCGTGCATGTTATTAACACATAAGCATAGTAGAGAAAAAATTTCAAATAATATCGAAATACATTACTTTTTTCGTATAAAAATGGCAAGGTAAATATAAAACCCGCCAAAAATAATTCAGGATATGAATAGGAGGAAGCCATAACGAAGAATTTAATTTTGACAGATTATTCTAAAGTGTTACCACATTTAGGTCCGAATGTAGTTTTGCCATTGCAAATTAATGTGAATTTTGTTCCAACTTGCAGTTTTTATTCAGGCTGCATGACACTGATAATTATCAACAAAGACCCCTCCCGCTGTGAATGCGGTGGAAGATACTGTCAGACTTCCACATAGTAATACCCACCTATGTTCTGGAGATCTTCTTGTATGTAGAGCCGCGATTACTCTTCCAGAAATCTTGCAATCCCAGGTTTGGCCCTAGAGGCTCTTGAGTCTAGTTTGGGCTCCTCCAGTTTTTCCGTCATCTTTTTGAAATGCACGAAACAAAGATGTGTAGTCAACACGAGTCTATCGTCACGAAATAGACGGATAGTGAGTTACGCATTACACCATTAACAGACAAGGCCCACGGTGGCCGGAAGTCGTCTCTTATCCCGATGACCATGGCGTCTGCCACTGGATCAATTCTAGGGTTCTGTCCAGTGGTAATACATTAGTAGTGAGAACCTCCTCTTGGTGAGAAGCTCGTAGTTTCGCATGGGCTGATCGATCATAAGGTTAAGTAAGGCTTGGTGTAGCAAAATCGGTAGGTCGGCTAAACGGTAGCTCTCAGCAGCTATTGATACATCATTGGTAGTCGTAATGGGGTAGTTAGAAGCCAGAAAGTAAAAACAATAATAACAACAACAACAAAACAACATTTTGTAAAATTATTGTCTATGCTAAAAACAAATGGTACATTTGCTTTGCCTGGCAACATTCGATGTAATGTCAAGTGTCATCTTTTAAAAAAGTTTCTTTTTCCGGTGGTGTCCTTTCTCGGACGCCCGATTCCTAAATAGATTTAGGGATAAATTAAAATGGTGAGCTATGTCGTTAAAATACTTTCAATAGTTTTTAGTGCGGTTTAATCTTGTGTGTTTAAATATACGACATCGTAATTTCTAGCTGTGATTGTGAAAATATACATCGATAAGTTCGAGCCATGTCAGAAATGAGTTTACGCTACTTGTTAGATGGAGCTTAAAATTACAAAGCAATAAGATGTTAGTGCACATACTTACCAAAAATGTTTTGTTACTACTGCAATCTTTTAATGTTATCTTTAGGGAGTTTAAAACTGACAAAATTCTTCTCAATACATAACCTAAATGATGAAACACCGACACATGCGCGTCATCTGATGCTGCAGAAGAACTAAGATTGATGTGTAGTGCCATGTTTTATGTGTATTACAATATTAGTTTTGGTTTAGACTGCAGCACTAATGCTTATAAAGTGTCTCTGATATCTTATTTACATATAAACAATGTGTCCCTGCCTGTAGCATTCAGTTGATAGAATCGAACCTTGTTTTAGGGTTTCGTGAAAGTTGTGAAGAACAAGCAATACTTCAAGAGGTACCAAGTTAAGTTCAAGAGGCGTCGTGAGGGAAAAACCGACTACTATGCCCGTAAACGCCTTGTTGTACAAGTAAGTTGTTGCTTTCAAGTTTGATTGTAGGTTAGCTTTGTATGCCATTGTTCTAATTTTAGTAATGTTTGTAACAGGACAAGAACAAGTACAACACACCCAAGTACCGCCTGATCGTCCGTCTGTCCAACAAGGATGTGACCTGCCAGGTGGCATACTCCCGCATTGAGGGTGACCACATTGTGTGCGCTGCCTACTCCCACGAACTGCCGCGCTACGGCGTCAAGGTTAGTCAATTGTTTGCAATAATCAAAGAATTCTTTTGTAGTAGTCATTGAACTTGCACTCTTATCATGATGATTTTGAACGGGCGGTCTGAAGAGAAGTACAAACTCACAAAACCCTGTTGTTATATGTTCAACACTGATTTACCAAAAGCTATAATAATCATGTTAATCCTGTAAAATTATGGATATAAATTAGTAATAGTTTATTTTTAGGTTGGTTTGACAAACTATGCTGCTGCTTACTGTACTGGGCTGCTGCTCGCAAGAAGACTGCTCCAGAGGCTTGGCCTTGACTCCCTGTACAGTGGCGCCACTGAAGTCACTGGTGACGAATACAATGTAGAACCCGTAGACAATGGCCCAGGCGCTTTCAGGTGAATAACTAATGTAATATGTTTAAACTTGAAGATTCTGTGTGTTTCAGTGTGCAATACAGAATAATAATAATTTTTATGTTACAGTAAATGTATGTTATAATTGAACTTACTGATACTGTTTTACATGAGTGAATTTCTATGGAAACTTTCTAATGATGAAGTTATTACGGGCGGACTGAAAGCACGTACAATGCTCAAAAAAGAATGTTGTATCGTAATTTGCTGACTTTTGTTTTTCTACCCTAATGAATTCAATTTTGTTTGCAAAAGTAATTAACTAATATTATATTTTCTAGATGTTACCTTGATGTTGGTCTGGCACGTACCACCACTGGTGCTCGTGTCTTTGGAGCCATGAAGGGAGCAGTTGATGGCGGCCTAAATGTCCCTCATTCAATTAAGAGGTTCCCCGGTTATGACGCAGAGGCAAAGAAATTCAATGCTGAAGTACACAGGTTAGTAGACTTTCATTTTTCTTAACATAAATCTTATAATAAGCAAATAACAATTAATATATAGCTCCATTCATCCTCTAAATCATAGTTTATCTGTTATTTAGACAGCGTTATTGGAGCTACATCAAAATGAAAGGATTCTTTGGTTGTGATGGAAAGTTCAATCTGAAGTTTTTGAAACCGGTCCTAAAAACATTTTTAGACTAGTTCAAAATTCTTGCAGGAGTCTGTTATTTAACACTTACTAAAATGCTTATTTCTTTGACAGAGCACACATCTTTGGTCTACACGTGGCTGAATACATGCGCAGTCTCGAGGCTGATGATGAAGACTCCTTCAAGAGACAGTTCGGCAAGTACATCAAACTTGGTGTGTCTGCTGATGCTGTAAGTATCTCAACCATTTTTCAGATTTGCATTCAGCTAATAAATTTTCACTCTAACGTCCAAACAAATTACTGTTCTTGCTATTATACAAGGGCAGTGTCGAAGTTGGACAAAATTAATGAAATGTTTAATTTACTACCTATAATCTTCAATGATTATAAGAATGAAATATTGCTACAGTTGTTCAACATTGACTGACCAATTAGGACAGAAACCTGAAAAAAATAATTCAATAGTTTTAAGTTACTTCTGACAGTGATTTTTTTTATTTTGGGTGAACCTCACATATAACTTTGGTTTTGCTCTGCAGATTGAAGCCACTTACAAGAAAGCACATGAATTGATCCGCGCTGACCCATCCCACAAGAAGAAGGAAGCCAAGAAGGACCCAGGCAAGCAGAAGCGCTGGAACAAGCGCAAGCTGACCCTGGCCGAGAGGAAGAACAGGATCAAGCAGAAGAAGGCTTCCTATATCAAGAAGCTCCAGGCTCAGGCGGAAGCGTAGGCAACAACACTAATAAATGCCTATATAATCTAAATTAGCGGTTTAATTTTTTGCCTTTATTTCCCAGAAAGACGCAACTCCCGAGGTCAAATGTTTTTATTTCAAATAGGCCTTTACAGGCTCTACGAAAATACGAAAGCTATCCTTATGATGCGTACAAATAAAGCAGATAGACCTCGAATATGCTCCTTACATTACACGTCTAAAACTAAAGAAAAAACAATATTTAGATACTGCCTACAGTTCCTACTTCCCTACCCCCAGGGTCGTATTTTAAGATTGCGCGCCCCGGGCTGTAGCATTTTGTAGGATTTTTATCACTCATGGCAAAACCAAGCGTATAAGCGCAACACATTGCAGGCAGCAAAAATCTGTTGCTTGGTTCGTTCGTTAGCACCGATTACCGATAGTTGTCGTCGCCTCAGATCATAGAGGAAAGTAATATATCGGGTATTAATAGATGTCGCACGTGTACGCGCAACACCGCTCGTCAACCAAGCGGTGTCGCTCGGAAAATCCGCTGTTGTGAAATGCCCGCGATCTACACGTTGGCCATGCAGATGGGGTAACCACCCTGTCCACATGGCGCAAGTTCGCGGATTGTGATTTATTTGTCGGGCAGCTTTTGCTAGATGGTTATTCTGGCATTGCTGTACCATTGACGGATTTTGGTCGTCGTGGCAAAACCAAGCATATACCTTTACACCCCGAGCAAAAATCTGTTGCTATTGGAAAATCCGATAACTTTGATAAAACTTTACCGTATGAAAGCGCTCGCACTGTTTTTCATGTAGACGCACTGCCACTCATTCTCTTATTCTATGGTCTCAATATAATCTGTAGGTTGACAACAATTTGACATTGATCGATATGTTGCTGTCAGTGAGTGAGGTTGTTTGTTGTTTACTCAAATTATTTTGAATCGTATTTATGTTTTCAAGTTACGTTAGTTACTTAATGCATTAATTGCATTATGGAATACGCTGCCATTATACCTGGTATTCAAAATTTGTGTCGAATATGTTTACAGAAAACAGATCACAACCAAAATTTTGTGAACCTGTTCAATAAAAGCAATGAATCCAAGGAAATAATAGACAAATTATATCACTGTTTCCAAGTTACTTTATCAGATGACAAAGCCATGCCGTCTCTCATGTGCTGTGACTGCATGAATGAGTTAAACAGTGCTAACAATTTACGACTAAAATGCATGAACCTCAATGAGAGATTACAAATATTATACAATGATTACTTACGAAATAGCACTAAGGTTGAAGATGATGTATTGTCCTATGAAGAAAACACTGACTCAGATTCTCATAATGATTATTTAGAAACTAATGACCCATGTCAACAAGCTAGTGATAAAGTAGGAGGTCATGAAAGTGAAGTTAAAAAAGCTTCTAACAGTTTCACATGTAATTTGTGTAACAAAGTATTAAAAACAAAAATAACACTCTTGAAACATTATGTATCAATGCATGAGAAAAGGAAACATGTTGGTCAAGTATCAGGGTTTGGTGCAGCTAGGCGGTACCACTGCACATCCTGCTCATATTCAACACCACACAGTCAAACCTTAGTCAGTCACATGAGAACACACAATGGAGAGAGACCATACAGCTGTGAGTGTGGTAAAAGTTTCACCCAGTCAGCTAGCCTTGCTGCACATCGTAAGACACACAGTTCAAGCACATATTTCACTTGCAGCTTGTGCGGCAAGCAGTTCAAACATGCATTTACAATGAAAAATCACATGCGAGTGCATGAAATAGCTTCATTCTCCTGCAATATTTGTTTTAAATCTTTGAAATCTAAAGAAACACTCAAAGCTCATATGTATAGACATTATAAAATCTGTAATTACAACTGTGAAGACTGTGGAGACACATTTGTCACGTCTGCTGAATTGCATAATCACAGAAAGAAACATAGTTTGGAAAAGAAAATACAATGTCATCTGTGTGGTTACAAAACACACACAAAGAAGAATCTAATTGTTCATCTGAAAAGGTATGTAGCAAAAAATATGGTTAAAAAAAATCAGAATTTATTTGTGATCCTTTTGAAATGAAACCCATGATTGTTTGTTTCAGACACACAGGCAATAGGACATTCAAGTGTGATATGTGCAATGTAGGCTTTTATACCAAAAGTAATCTTCGGCGTCATTTGCGAGTACACACCGGTGACAAACCATACTCATGTCCAACTTGTGGCCAGAAGTTTAGTTACAGTCCAAGTCTGAACAAACACATGAAAACTATCCATGGTGTAGAATATAAGTGGTCAGACTGGAAAGAAACTATAGTGAAGCTTGCAGAAAAGGCAGATGGAAATCTGCCCAGCTCATCAAAAGAATTGAATTTAAATAAATAAAATACCATTTAAACATAGAAATTTATTCATTGATGCCAAAGCACATACATAAAATCCTACTATGCTAACCCTAAATTCCAAAGAACAGTTTTGATGTCTTGGGATAAAAATATTGTTAATGTTACTCAGAGTCAAATATCAAATAATTTAGATCTTACTTTAAGTAAAATTATATTTTATAGAAATATTTAATGTTCATTGCCATAAAATTAGAAAAATGGTGCAACCAGGAATTTAGGCAAGTTTGTCTCTACCCTTAGCTTATGAGGCTTTATGCCAGATAGCTATAGCCAGTAGATGTTGTGCATACAAATGGTGTAGTAATGTCCTGGTTTGCTTTGAATTGAATTTTATAATTTTTAATTCTTAACTAGAGTATTTTATTACTATACTTAATTACTAGTAAAAAGTTACTATGAATGCAACTACATACTTGGAATACTTATCCTAATTCCCTTCTTTACCTAAAATAATAAACATTGAATTACAAAGCTGAAATAATAATGTGCAAAAATACTCAATTGGTTTCTAACTAAAATATTATTATTTATAGAATTCAAATATAAAATATCAAATTCATTATTATATTAGGCCTGCTTGTACCACTTCCCACTAAATACAATTACTGCTAAATTCGTATTCTGAATAGCTTGTGTAACAGAATTGAATTTGATGCACTGATAAGACTTGTAAATGTTAATTTATCGCAATTAAAGTAAGATGGGCTAAATTATGCTATGTGAATAGTAATTCAAGCAGAACTTCCTGAAAACTGTAATCAATGCAAGATTTAAAATGAGATTATTTATAACATGATTGATAAAGTATTCCTAAGTATTAGACGGGCTCTAAGTTTAATCCTCCTCGTAGTCTTCATCATCTGAGATGTATTTGCGCTGTTTCCGTTTCCTGGACGGCGTGCTCTTGCTCTTACCCTTCAACTTGATCTTCATTTTGACGGAGCGGTTAGACTCGCCGTCCGAATCATCGTCATCTGTGAATAAATTTGATATTGAGTAACTTTTTACAATTATTCCTAGCTGTTTGCCGCGGTTTCACCCGCGTCCCGTAGGATAGGAACTTCTTCCCCTACCTGGACACAAAATAGCTTATATCACTCGGGAATAGTGTAGCTTTCCAGTGGTGAAAATGGGTTCAGTAGTTTCGGAGCCTTTAAGTTGGGTACAATCAAACGAAAACATATTGCCTATTTATATTATTAGTATGCATAACAGGAGTATAAATGATACAGTAAAATAATACTCTAATTGAGTGACATCATGACTTACCTTTATCATTATCATCAGAGTCGTCAGAGTTCTGTCCGCTCTCGTACCGGCGGCGTACTTCAATGAACACGTTGCGCAGGCGCACCGAGTCCTCGTATATCAGCGACTGCTCTTCATTGTAGGTCTGAGCGTTGGCGCATAACGTGAAGAAATCACGCTCAAGATCCGATATGTCGTTATACTGTTAAATATAACAAAACAATTAAAATATTGATGCTTATTCGAAAAAAAAAATCCAATGAAGTCAATGGTAGTAACAAATTACCTTGCCATCTTCAATTCTGTTCATAATTTTCTTAATATCGAGTGGTTTCTTGATAACGTCGTAGTAATCCGGCAACTCGCGTCGAGATGGTAATTTCATAAACGGCTCAGATAGTACACGGCCAGCCCTAAAACAAAAAATATAACACATTTTAATAAATAAACGTATACATATTCCTTAAAATTAATAAAAACTAAAATCAAGAAACTTCTTATCAGTAGATTTAATAATTTCAACAATATGTCTACTTACTCATCAGCATAATCAATAACTTTTTTCATAATACTCTTCAAGCGCTTTTTCAGTTGGTTGATTTCCGTTTTACTCTTCTTCTTGGACGAACTGGGCACTTCTTCTTCATCTGATTCTTCCTGGCGACTATAAAAAAATATTTATATTAATAATTAATTTAACATGAAACTTTGTTTACTATGAGTTCCGCGGCGCGGTGAATATGGGCAAATCCCCCCAAACTTGGGCGAGGCCTTTGTCCGCCGTTGGACCTTTTTCGGCTGAGACGACGAAGTCTATTTGTTGCGGTATCTCGTGTTATCTATGTCATTATATAATTTATAGCTGCAACCAGAATTACCTCTGCTACAGTGCAATAAATACATTATCTATCTTACATACCGTCGTTTACGTCCCTTCTTGCGTTTCTTGTCGAGCACCTCATCATCATCGTCTTCTTCTTCTTCCTCTTCAAACTCGTCGTCTATAGCCTTCAGCCACTCCTTCTCCGTGAGCGAGTCCGTGTAGTCAACCTCCTTGCGTTGTCTCGACCCGCGCCCGAGGGTCTCGTCCTCGTCCAAGTAGTTCCAGCCTTGACCCTAATATTTGGTTTTTATTGTCAAATTAAAGTAGCAAAGTGAAATAATCCGCCAATAATTGAATCAACACCTAAAATGGTAATCGGCCTACATAGATCTTGAATAAAGCATATTATAACAATACCATCCAGCCAGACTATAATGATAAGTCCGAGGCACATATTTTGATTACGGTCTAAGGTTTGTGATCCTTACTAGCTTCTAAAGTAGCTTGATACTCATACAGTAGTTAGAAGCTTGGTTTTACTTGAAAATTGACAGCCTTTTTACAGGCTTGACAATATTTAAAGAAACAGGTTTTGGTGGAATTTACTGGCCCATAATCCATAGACAAGTTAACGCTACAACTAACCTTATTACAGACGACCTCGTCTTCATGCTTGACGAGCCAATCAGGCAGCTCTGACTCGTCAATAAGTCGCGATTGCGTCTCAGTCTTCTTGCGCTCGATATCAATCTGTTTGAATATCTCCAATTCCTCTTCTGAACGAGCAATCATTTCGTTTATTAAGTCGTCATCTGGGAGCTCGTTTTCTTCCTATAATGAAATTTTAAATTAAGTTACGTACGAATAAGAAATACAAGTAAAAAATATGAAATTAACAGTCTTGGTTCTGAACACTGGTAAATATACGATCAAATTCCTAAGCTATTCTATTACATACCTCTTCATCATCTCCATCTTGGTGTAGGATACTCTGTAGGAACTGTTGACGCTCAGATCCTGTCGACTTCTGATCGAACATACCAGCTTGAATGACTTTCTCGTCCATGTTCAACTTATACCTATCAAAGAAAAAATAGTTTTATTATGACACTTTATGATACATTGAAAGAAAAAATAGTTTTATTATGAAGAAGCTTTTCCATTTTCAAAGTTATTAATAAACTATCTTTCGCCTACGGTTTTACTCGCGTCCTGGCGCAATTACTTCCCGCACATAGATACAAAATATAAGATAAGCTATATTAATGTTTGTGTTTCATGAAAATGTATGCAGCAGTTTTTGCGAAAAAGAGAAACAAACATTGATAGATACAAAATTTCGCTTTTATATTATTTTTAGGATCTATGTCAGAATCTTTACTAAACCGAATATTTATGTTCCTTACCTAGCTGCAGCCAGAATTCTCTCTTCCACGGAGTTGACGGTCATGAGTCGTAACACTCGCACCTCGTTACGTTGTCCGATACGATGCGCACGATCTTGCGCTTGCAGATCCTGTTGTTATCAAAACATATAACAAACTCAAAAATACTACAACTTTGAAATGTATTTGCAGAAATAGGATATACAATTTAAGTTCAGGGGGTTGTACGCCAGTAAGCGAAAACTTATACTACCCATAATATGGACGCTTATCTACAGACTTTGTATATTACGAGAGCTGGTAAATTATTCGCTGATACAAAATATATTTCTTACTAGCTTCTGCCCGCGACTTCGTACGCGGATCATGTCGCTTATGCCAGCGACA
>NWSH02000519.1:5265949-5283013 GCA_002382865.2 Heliothis virescens
TAGTTTTTAGTTTTAAGTTTTTTTTAGAATGTTGTAAATATATGTAAATAAAAATAAATGTAATCCTATTTAAATTGTTTCAATTTATTTCTTAAGCAATATATATAATAAAAAATTATGTTACACACAAAATTGATTTGAGGCCAAACTTTAACTATGCATACCCGCATTAGCCATAAAGGAGACAGCTGTTCATTGTGTCTTTAGATAAAATTATAAAACAACACAATTGCAACATTTCTGATCTGATAACTAAATGCTTCTGGTCTCCATTCAAATGTTAATTTAGTATATACAAATTTCTTGGCAAAATGTCAAAATTATTGTCTTTGCTTTGACTTTGACAAAACAACTGACTTTTATGACAGATTGAATTGGATGGATCAAAATGTGGGGAAAATTCTAAAATTATAATTTCGAACACTATTTAATATGTGTTAAAAAGTACGGTATACAATAATTCTTTGTAGATGATAACACAAAATATTTTATTACAATTTTAATACCATGAGGAAATAACGCAATTCTACGGCATACGAAACAAAGAAACCGGTGTGATACCGGTAATACATCATGGATGAAGAAGAAGAATATACAGAAACTGCTTGGACCTACATAGCATTATGTGGTGAACCTACGCTTTATGAAGGACTCCGATTCGCCAAGGATTTAATCATAGCTAACGTTGCGCTGCGTCTCATCATACAATTCGTACCGCTACCCCATAATGTGCGCCACAGTTTAAGTTTAGTCATCGGCAGTTTCCTGTTATATTATAACATAGGGCCCCCCTTTATTTGGACTGTCGGACTCACTGCCAGTGCCTACATATTAATAATCTTGTTATCATTTGTTACTAAAAAATGGAGAGGTCTGGTCATGTCTATATCTGTGATTGGATTCCTATTAATGTGCGAGGTGTATGTTCTGAACCCAAAAATGTGGCAACAAATAAGAGGCATTCAGATGATAGCAGCTATGAAGATAATTTCTGTCGCAATTGAATTAGACAGAGATTTATTTAAAACAATGCTTAACCCAGTTGAGTTTGGTGGATATGTACTCTGTCCAGCTAATTGTATTTTGGGCCCATGGATATCATTCCACAACTACAATCAGTGCCTAGAAATTAGGTTCTTATCTAGAAGATGGATAAAAATAATAGTGGTAAATCTGGTTATATCTATGGTATATTTGGTTTTATCTAACTGTATTGTACCATGGTATATTGATGATGATATGCCAAAATGGTTAGTGGCTTATAGAGATGCACAAGGTTTCAGAATGTCACATTATTTTGTGTCTAGCATGTCAATAGTATCAATGATAAGTGCAGGCTTTGGACTTACAAATGATTGCCACTCTGAAGTACAAGTCACTAAACCATTTTTCATTGAATTGCCAAGATCCCTAGTCCAAGTTGTGATTTATTGGAACATTCCGATGCATCAGTGGTTGAAGAACTATGTTTTTAAAACATGTCAGCCATATGGTCAATTTACAGCCATATTTGTAACTTATGCTGTGTCATCATTGCTCCATGGATTGAATTTTCAGTTCTCAGCTGTGCTTCTGAGTATAGGAACATTTTCGTATGTTGAGTACAATCTACGTAGCAAAGTCGCCTCAACACTGGAAGTGTGTTGTTTGGCTAATCCTTGTAATAAACAATGTGATCATAAGTACAAGAAGAACACCTCAGTTGCTATTATAACAAACACTATATTTTCTATAATAACAATAATACATCTTGCATATTTGGGGGTGATGTTTGAGGCATCATTTTCAGTGCAAGAATCAGGTTACTCGTACTTCCATACTATAAGTAAATGGGAAAATCTCGATTATTTCAGTCATGGTCTTGCCATATTTTTTTATGTGATTTATTTGTTGATGTGATAATAATACTTTAGGAAAGTAGTATCTAAGCATGTTTTATAGTATTTTCTGAATCTCTTCTTGTGATCTCTTACAGTATTATACATTTACACTTCATGTTTATAAAAGTTTTCAAGACTTCTATTTAACTAAAACAATAATATCTTTATCCAATTTACGTAATTTAAGATATGTCTTAATCAAATACAAGCAATATTATTGTAGATACTATTAGAAGACTAAAAATCACAAAAATTATGCAAACTTTAGAATAAAATTAAAATTTCTCAAATAGATACTAGTTTCTATGCACATTACTGTATTGTAATAATGCACAATAAGCAAATACAGTTTGAATTTAATGTTTTTGATACCTGTCTTAACTGTACTTAAACTTTTCAAATCTACTTAGGTATTTAAGTCTAAAAGTAGTTCTAGTTAAATACTTAAGCACTAACTAGCAAATAACAACTGATGTCAAAAAAGTTTTTGTTTAATTCATTTTACAAGCACATTTTTACTTCTTAAGGGATCATATAATAAAATATTAGTAGTGGTACCACCTAATATTGCATTATTATCTGTCTTATGGATCATTTTAAATATTGAGGTATAATGAAAAACATGAATATTATCACTGCCATTTTATTTCATTATCTATTATGGACATGTTTTTCTCATAATAACAATCAAGTGTTCTTACATTTACTTTATATGTGTTACTAATGTTACTATCCAATATTTGGACTTTATGATTTACTCCGTCTGTTATTGGAACATCTCCAAGATTATATGTTTCTTTGTTAGAAGTAAAATATTCTGGTTTAGTATAAATAAGAATAATTTTATATTCCTTAGCCACTTTTTGTATCATCTTAAGTAAATTTTTTATATACAAATCCATTTTTGTTATTTTTGAACCTTGTTCTGACCAATAAAATGCCGTTAAAGAATCAAATATGAGTAATGATATATTTGGATGTTGTGCTAATATATTGTCCAAGTTGTGAATAGTTGTATAAAACTGTGTGGCATCATAAATGTCCAGTGAAAACAAATTACTAAGACTTCTTTTAAGTACATTTTCTATTTCATTTTCACAATTGTTGCCTCTTGAGGTTGAGACAATCTTTTTCTTCAATACATTTATGAATTCGTAGTAGTTAAAATGACTAGCTGTATTAAATATAAGAACTCCTAGTGGCTCAGTATTATTCGTGGTATATATTGTTTCAGAAATCAAATCCATCAAAAGTTTATGGCTATTATTGCTAATTATTTCAACAACATCATCACATTTTAATCCAGGTTGAAATAGATCTGAGTAAAAGTTTTCAACAACTGGTTTCTTAGTCAATCTTGCCAGCAATTGAACTCCAGATTCAACTTTATATTTATTCATAGCTATTTTGTTACCCAGTGAAACCCTATTAGTAAGTACTACTCTCCAAACTGTAGTTTCAAGCAGTTTATTTTTATTTATAGTTTAAATTCAGTTGTATTTTTATTATGTTTGTTTAAACGAGAAACCAGCCTTTTTGACGTTGACGTCTATTTGAAATCTGTCAAAAATCGCAATATGAATAAGCCACAGACTACGGCCACAGAGCCCCATTACAGTCAATGTCATGTTGAATTGAAAGAAAAGTCAAAATTATGATGTCATTTCTGTCATTCTAACTTTATTGCATTCAAAATGCAGAAAGAAATTCTGTTTTGAAACTGTTTGAAACAGCGAATCTTAATTCGTTACTTTCATAATTTCTATTAACGCATATTCGCATTTGTAGGTTTCAGTTTTTTTAGAATATTTCTGGAATAAGTGTGTTATAAAAATAATGATCTTTAAAAATCCGCCGAAATTCAAGTTATAAACGATTTTACGTAGAAAAACGTGTTTCAATATTGTATAACTCTGTTTAGAATCCATGTCTCAAAATGTTATTTAGAAACCAATACGCCGTTTTAATATTTGTGATATGTTTATTACAATGTGCCTTGTCGGAGTTCATCACATTATCCATACTCGGATCTGCTGCAGTAGCTAGTTGGTATAGTTGGGACACGATAAAAGAAAACACATATTGTCGGTATAGGGAATGTTGTACAGACCAGCATGTGCCTTTCGATATAAACAGTAAGTAGAAAATATCATACTTCAGATTTATATTTGATGTATTTTCAAAGTATTGTCTATTTGGTAACAATTTAACTTTATTTCAGAATTAAAATTATCTCTATCACAAAGAATGTTTGGGCAGCCGCTAGTTGATGAATTAGTGAATATATTGCATGCACACAAGGAGGCTGTACATGATGAGAACAAAAGAAATAAAAAAGCTTTGGTAATAAGCCTTCATGGCTGGCCAGGAGTGGGTAAAAACTATGCAGCTACTATGATTGCCGAAGCACTTTACACTAAAGGCATGCACAGTAAATATGTTAAGCTATTTATGGGGAAAAAAGATTTTGACTGTTCTAACTTACAAAAGAAAAAAGTGAGTATATGCAGGTCATTATAAACTCCATGCTATATTATTTGTATTCCTCTTTTAATTACTTTATCACAATGTCTACATAAACCATAATTTCTTTCCAGGAAGATCTGGTAGCAACTTTGAATAGTATTGTTAAAAACTGTCCGAGGTCACTCATAATATTTGATGAAATCCATGACATGTGCCCTTCCGTGTTAGACACCATCAAACCAATGCTTGATCATCATCATGCTGTAGACGGTATTGATTATAGGTATACGCTCAAATTATTTAACATTTTTTACTTTATTATGCTGCATGCAAGAGGCCTGATTATCATTAATTCTTTTATTCTATTCTTTTTTATTCTTTTATTCTTTATTAAAAATAAACAAAAAAATGTTGTTAAGATATTAAAAGGCTTATTATTTGATAAAGATATTTAAAATGAATTAATTTGAAGACCAGACCAAAATGAATATTTTTATTTTGATTGCAGGGATAGCATATTCATATTTATTTCCAATATTGGAGGTCAAGAGATAGCAACAAAGTTGCTAGACCTGTATGCTCAAGGTGCTAAGAGAGGTGATGTTGAATTTCATGATTTTGAACCAATCATAAGGAGGACTGCATACTTTCAAGGTATTTTGATTTTTTTATCCCTTCAGTAATATAAATCTGTACACGGTATACTGTAGCTACTTGGTTTAATTAAATTTATTTGCAGTCAATTCATCTTTATCTTAGTGCATTGCATAAAATATTCAATGCTTATTTAAGTTAAATTTTCATGGATATCTTCTTTATAACAGCAATTTCATGGTTTTAGGTGGATTTGAAAAGGCAGCTGCAATAGCAAATCATCTGATTGACCATTATGTGCCATTTTTACCATTAGAGCAACACCATGTGGAGATGTGTGCTCTTGCAGAGTTTCGGTCACACTCGGTATATCACCCAACTAAAGAAATGATGGCGTAAGTAGCTCTACTGATGTGATTCACTAAATCATCTATTCCAAAAATCACAACCAGTGGGAAGTTTTGGAAAAATAAGTATAGCAATCCCCATCAGGTTTTGTTTCTTAATTCTTGTAAGTAATCAACTTTCAAACTGAGATGGTTGTTTACCTACAATGAGTACCCACAATATATATTTTGAGGTACCCTGAGGTAACAAATAATAATGNACGTCTATTTGAAATCTGTCAAAAATCGCAATATGAATAAGCCACAGACTACGGCCACAGAGCCCCATTACAGTCAATGTCATGTTGAATTGAAAGAAAAGTCAAAATTATGATGTCATTTCTGTCATTCTAACTTTATTGCATTCAAAATGCAGAAAGAAATTCTGTTTTGAAACTGTTTGAAACAGCGAATCTTAATTCGTTACTTTCATAATTTCTATTAACGCATATTCGCATTTGTAGGTTTCAGTTTTTTTAGAATATTTCTGGAATAAGTGTGTTATAAAAATAATGATCTTTAAAAATCCGCCGAAATTCAAGTTATAAACGATTTTACGTAGAAAAACGTGTTTCAATATTGTATAACTCTGTTTAGAATCCATGTCTCAAAATGTTATTTAGAAACCAATACGCCGTTTTAATATTTGTGATATGTTTATTACAATGTGCCTTGTCGGAGTTCATCACATTATCCATACTCGGATCTGCTGCAGTAGCTAGTTGGTATAGTTGGGACACGATAAAAGAAAACACATATTGTCGGTATAGGGAATGTTGTACAGACCAGCATGTGCCTTTCGATATAAACAGTAAGTAGAAAATATCATACTTCAGATTTATATTTGATGTATTTTCAAAGTATTGTCTATTTGGTAACAATTTAACTTTATTTCAGAATTAAAATTATCTCTATCACAAAGAATGTTTGGGCAGCCGCTAGTTGATGAATTAGTGAATATATTGCATGCACACAAGGAGGCTGTACATGATGAGAACAAAAGAAATAAAAAAGCTTTGGTAATAAGCCTTCATGGCTGGCCAGGAGTGGGTAAAAACTATGCAGCTACTATGATTGCCGAAGCACTTTACACTAAAGGCATGCACAGTAAATATGTTAAGCTATTTATGGGGAAAAAAGATTTTGACTGTTCTAACTTACAAAAGAAAAAAGTGAGTATATGCAGGTCATTATAAACTCCATGCTATATTATTTGTATTCCTCTTTTAATTACTTTATCACAATGTCTACATAAACCATAATTTCTTTCCAGGAAGATCTGGTAGCAACTTTGAATAGTATTGTTAAAAACTGTCCGAGGTCACTCATAATATTTGATGAAATCCATGACATGTGCCCTTCCGTGTTAGACACCATCAAACCAATGCTTGATCATCATCATGCTGTAGACGGTATTGATTATAGGTATACGCTCAAATTATTTAACATTTTTTACTTTATTATGCTGCATGCAAGAGGCCTGATTATCATTAATTCTTTTATTCTATTCTTTTTTATTCTTTTATTCTTTATTAAAAATAAACAAAAAAATGTTGTTAAGATATTAAAAGGCTTATTATTTGATAAAGATATTTAAAATGAATTAATTTGAAGACCAGACCAAAATGAATATTTTTATTTTGATTGCAGGGATAGCATATTCATATTTATTTCCAATATTGGAGGTCAAGAGATAGCAACAAAGTTGCTAGACCTGTATGCTCAAGGTGCTAAGAGAGGTGATGTTGAATTTCATGATTTTGAACCAATCATAAGGAGGACTGCATACTTTCAAGGTATTTTGATTTTTTTATCCCTTCAGTAATATAAATCTGTACACGGTATACTGTAGCTACTTGGTTTAATTAAATTTATTTGCAGTCAATTCATCTTTATCTTAGTGCATTGCATAAAATATTCAATGCTTATTTAAGTTAAATTTTCATGGATATCTTCTTTATAACAGCAATTTCATGGTTTTAGGTGGATTTGAAAAGGCAGCTGCAATAGCAAATCATCTGATTGACCATTATGTGCCATTTTTACCATTAGAGCAACACCATGTGGAGATGTGTGCTCTTGCAGAGTTTCGGTCACACTCGGTATATCACCCAACTAAAGAAATGATGGCGTAAGTAGCTCTACTGATGTGATTCACTAAATCATCTATTCCAAAAATCACAACCAGTGGGAAGTTTTGGAAAAATAAGTATAGCAATCCCCATCAGGTTTTGTTTCTTAATTCTTGTAAGTAATCAACTTTCAAACTGAGATGGTTGTTTACCTACAATGAGTACCCACAATATATATTTTGAGGTACCCTGAGGTAACAAATAATAATGCCAACAAGTGTCTGTTAAATTAGCAATAATAAATAACCAATAAAACTAATTAAAATATATTTTGCCTTATTTTCAGTGGTGTACATTGTTTATCTCTGGCTGCATATTGCATTTATCATAGACTAGATTTCCTGTAACTGTTTTGCTATATTTAGTGTGCAAATAGTTTGATAATAATTTCTACATTGTTTATTAATCACATTTTTGTTTATAGAGTTTGATTCAACAACACATGGAGGGGATTGTGTCTTATTTTTCCAATAATCCCATTAGGCTAAAGCTATATAGCAATAGTGGGTGTTTCTGGAATAGACCCACTAAATTAGGAAAATACTCTGTAGCAAGTACAGTTTATTTACAAATTAAAACTACTATAAATAGGATCATATAGGTTTTTTATTATAAGCACATAAATAAATTTTTATTCACATTTTTACAGGGAAGCTTTATCTGTGATAACATACGGCCCCAATGAAGACCAGCCAATATTTGCTAACAATGGATGCAAGCGATTTACAAGACACATTCCTTATGTAATTCAAAAGAATAAGCAGAAGCTTGAACTATAATTAATCTCCAGTTTAAGGGTAATCTTGTGATAATATTTTGTTTGTTGAGTTATTAATATTTATTTAGCTTTAAACCTTCTTTGTACAAAATAGTTGTTATTTTCGTAAGATGAAGTAATGAGCATTTCAAAGAACATTTGATTTGCTGAGTTTTTTATTATCACAAAGTGAATTTCATGAAAAAGGAACTGTTTTATCATAATAATTGTGGAAAAATCATGTCTTTATTTATTGTAAAATAACTTCATGTTTCAGTTGTTCTATTTTATCATTCATTTGATTTACATATTAATTAATGATCTGTAAATAATACCTAAGGTTAGTTAATGTTCAGAAAATTAATAAGGAATGTTCTCTGTCTCTAATAGTTAGAGTTAGTTTTTTACCAAACAGTTGTATTGCTCATTTTTGATAATACTTGACTTTATAGTTTTACATGGCAAAGCAATAATATATACTGGTTCATTATTCAGCTGGATATCAATGTGCAAGGATTTTTCTGTTTGGTGGATAACTAATCTGAAATCGTTTTTATTCACTAAAAGTGAGTTCTTACAATAAAATGAATGCTTAAACATAATTACTTTGTGTATGATTGACCAGATATAACACTTAACATAATAGCTATTTGTTAAAGTAGAAAATATGTTTAAAACACACACAAGTGTAGGAAGTTGTCTGGATAACTCAAATGCTCAGAAAGCCATTGCAGTGGTGTATCTGATGGAATTACTATTCCATGTGTTCTCAATTGCACTGAAATTAAAAAGAAACATCATAATACGTATCGTTTTTTTAACCAAGCTTCTCTCTCTGACAATAATTTATTAATTTAATAAATTGTTTTTTTCTTTTGAGATTAAACAATGACTATGTAGCAAAATTGTCTGTCCATACCATCAGGTTTATCCGGATATAACTCTGCAGTCATTTGTTGCAATGTCTTCCTACTGCCATCACTATTCTTTGGACTGACTAGGCGTTGACTGCAAGTACCATCATCAGAGTACAACTTTATTGGAATGTGTTTGAAACCTTCATTGTCACCATGTGATTCCATCAATCTCCTATTTATTGCCCAGAATTGGTCAAATTTGTCTGCAAAAATAGTTGATTATATTAATTAAATAAAGAAAAGAACTTCAACTATTTTAACTAAGAACGTAATGGCAAAAAATATGTAAATGAGTCATAGTTACCATTTTGTAAACCTAGCCACAACTGGTTGTGATCTTTCTTTTGCATTGTTGACATTACTTGACCTCTGTGTTTAAGTACATCAGCCTCCTTCACAGTAGACATAAAATGTGCTTCTACCACATCCCTGAAAGAATAACAATTAAATCATTTGAAGTTACAACTATATTTTCAAATTATATACACAGTGCATATTATTTTCATCTTTTCCTACTTGTTTAAACAATGAAGAAGGATGTCTTCAGGGAATTTTGTGAAGTGCACAGTTAGATGCCATGGCAGTTGTGGGTCATTGCCACAAAATAGATCATACAGAAACCCTATAGGATAGTGCCACTTAAGTGGCTGTCCATTATAGTCCAACCACATTTCACTATCAGAATTTTCTTGAGAAATATAGCGTAGGAAGTGTCTTTTCATCTGAAAAATACAAGATGATTAGATTTAGCTCAATGACTCCGCACCTTTATCATACCTTTGTAATTTGTAGCTTACCTTGTCAGTTACGAGAGGGAAATAACTCAATCTAGGGACCATCACGTAAAATGCATCTGGTTGTTGTATTTCCATGATTTCTTCTTGGGCTAGTTGAAAACAAATTGGTAACTTTCCGTCCCATATTTCTCGTAGTACTTCTCTATCGTTCGCCATGAAGACTGGACACTACGCGTAGGTTCAACAGCAAAACTTAATTTAGATCCAGTTTCTATGATTTATATTCTAAAAGGCAAGATAAAACAATATTATTTTTAGGCGATACCGCAGTATTTCGATAACAAAGGGAAGGCAAAGGCAGGGGGCGGAAGGGGCTATCGTGACTTTGACAGTAATAATAATTGACAGCTCGATTTTTTCAGACTCTACCACTGTTATTCTCTTTATACCTATTTAATACAGTACGCTCACACAAAATATCTGCAGTTTTTACCAGATTATAACCATTTATAACACACTGCTACGCTTTGCCTTTCTTCTCTGACTGAATATTTTAATCGAAGAATTGTGCACCGTACAGAGAGCGCCACCGCGTCATACTGCATTCATCATGTAATAGTATTTAGTGGTATTTCAAAATGAAACTTTGAAAGTGTTTTGAACGTACTGTATCATCGACTCAACGTAGAATATCATCACTTGAAATTGACATAATGACATTGTCAAAAACACGTGCTTGATTTTGTGGTGGTTGTTCTTTACAAATACAAAGCTTTAAAAATCGTATTTTGTGTATAAATATTGTAAGTTAATCATGGGCAAGAAAAGGAAACTTGGTGCGAAAGATGATGATTTTGAATTCGATCCGATACCAAGACATTTAGTGACTTCGCACATAAAAAAGCAAGAAAAACGTCTCATTGTTATTTTGGAAAACGCACAGCTTGAGACAGTAAAGGTAATTGTTTTGAACGAAGTAAATATAAATAAGCTAGCAGATGTATTTTTCCTTATTATGAAATTAATTTAATTTTAATTTCAGACCGGCAACAGTTTCGAATTATTGAACTGTGATGATCATGCAAACATTCTAAGAAAGAATGATCGAGACCCTGGCTCTTGCAGACCTGATATCACTCATCAGTCATTGCTAATGTTGATGGACTCTCCTCTCAACAGAGCTGGTTTGCTGCAAGTTTATATCCACACAGAGAAAAATGTTCTCATAGAAATAAACCCACAAACTAGGATACCTCGCACATTTAAACGATTTGCTGGTTTAATGGGTAAGAATCAAATAATTTATGTGCTAAATATGGTTAAAATGTATTTGAGTGATTGCAAAAACTTAACTTGTGCTAATTCAAATTATGTATTTCTTTTCCAGTTCAACTGCTTCACAAATTTGCAATAAGAGCTTCAGACGGCCCGATGAAATTGTTGAAAGTTATAAAAAATCCTGTTACATCACATTTACCTGTTGGTGTTAGAAAAGTAACAATGTCTTTCAGTTCAAAAGTTGTGAAAAATTGTAGAGAGTTAGTACCCAAAGATGAGCCTATAGTCATGGTTATTGGTGCCATGGCTCATGGCAAAGTAGAAGTAGACTATTCTGAAGATGTTATATCTATCAGCAACTATCCATTGTCAGCTGCCCTGACTTGTGCTAAATTATGTACAGCTTTTGAGGAAGTTTGGGATGTTGCATAACAATAAAAACGTTGACAAAATCATTTTTGGTTTATCATTTTATGCTACTGCTCTAGATGTCACCTAAAACAAAACTAATCACTATAAGCTTTTGCAATGAAGGAATTAAGTTTCTGTAAAAAAATACCAAAAGCAAAAATTTTTTTGCCTCAGCAGTATAATATACTGGAAGAATATGCTAATCAAGCTTGGGAAAGGGCTAGACGCTAGACAGATGTTCATAAGAACCTGTAATGTCTATTTGAAATTTTGACTTTGAATCTGTAAGGCGGCCCTTGCATGAGCAATTAAAATTTTTGTGGCTAATAATCATTGTGCAATTTTCCGTAAATTAAATGATTAGTTATCTGGGGAGCGGCTTGTTTTCAAATGTTTCACAGCGCCATCTGTACTGTGTCGCATATGCATTCAATTTTCACGATGGGCAACAGATGGCGCTTCAACCGTAAACAAAGTATTAAAGTCGATGTAGCTGATGATTTTATAGATTTATTAACGCTGGATTTCTATAACTAATCACAAAACAACGGATATAGAGCGATTATAGAAATTGGCCATAAATTATCGAGGAGATTTCACTTTCGAGTCCTCTTTCATCTGTCCTGCAATCTTTCCCAAGTTTATGATTTCACATTTAAGTCAGATAACTTTTTTCTCGGATTAGTTTTTCATTATACTTACATATTTTATTGTATTGACCACTTAATAACCCAATAAATAACACCTAATAAACCTTAAACTTTGTGATTTATACTAATACCCAAAGACATTAAACAATCTCTTTGCTAATACCCAAATACAGAGGAAACATTTTTTTGATTGTACCTCTAAAGAACCCGTAACTACTGAACCGATTCGAAAAAAACCGTTTAAAAATATGACAATATTCACGAGTAACATGAGCTAAGTATATTTTATCCAGGTACGGGAAAAGTTCCCTCGGGACGCGGGCAAAGATAGCTCGTCTGTCTGTCGTGTCGTCTTTCACGCCAAAATTATAGTCTAGAGTCAGAGAGGACATATTAGGTATTCTTTTTATCCCTGTGTGGGAAATTGGAAAGAATGGTTCGTTCCATACGGAACTGCTAGACAATGTTTAAGAAAACCACATTTTTTTACTTATCTATCGGTATGGTACTTTACTCGCCTTCCTATTTATTACCATCGAATCGTTTCTGCAAAAACGGTTATAAAAACATAGACGGATAGACAGTCGCTTATAATTAGCAGCACCCAAAGCGTCTACAAGGAATCGCACCCTCTTGCAACTAGCTAATTGACTAATTAGTTCCAAAAGGCATATCTACAGAACGAGGGACGTTAATTTTTTGTGAGAAATCTAAACTCCCAACGGCTCTTCTAAAATATAGAATTAAGTTAGTAACCAGGAATAAAATCTCATGGGATACAACAATTATAACAACACAATTTAATAGGTGTGGCCTGTTCGTTAATCGTACCATGGTATTAATTTGCAATCAAGAACTTGAAGGCCTATTTTATTTGAAATTAAAATATTTTCTGTAACATCAATCTTTTTTTTTTGAGTTTTGATCTTTGAGTGAACTATCGGCTATCTGAAACGATCTCTATGGAATGTGAGGGCGGGGCGGAAGGCCGGGAACTATAGAATGCGTTCAAGAGTTTTTGTTTTCTTTTTGGGTGAAACAAAAAGTGTTTACCATCGCTCTTCTTCTGTTACACAACACAATCATATCGCTTTGTTGGACTAAATACCTACTGCTAAATGTGGTAATGGATGGTTAATAGCTAATTACCTATAAGTTGTACTAGCTAACACTCCTCCAAGTCATGAACGAGTCCGTTTGTTTTTTGGTTCAGGAAGACAAATTATCATTTATCGCAATATCTATTGCTATAATAAGTTAAAGATTGTTGTGCATAATGCAGTCACATACCCATCATGCCGACATTGTGCATACCTACTTGTAAAAGGATAATGCTTGACATAAGTAATCGTGGCATGATGAAAGCGGTTGGCCGGTCGCCGCGCGCCGCGCCGCATGTCGACTTGTGGGACTAGATTCTCGGCAACTTGCCTTATAAGGTGTATGGTCTGACTCTGTGAGCCAATTAACTGCACAATAATGTAAACAACTACCTACTTGAATGTACGTATAAAACGTAAGTACCCAGCTACCAACGGAGCTACTGGACATACCGATGAACTAATATGACGCGACATGAATAGAAAAAGGAATATAGCATGGCTTAGTAGGTATGTATGTAGGTACAAATATCTAAGTATGATTAAGTAGGAACTTTTGAATAAAATCCCGAAGTCACAATAGAAATAGGCCAAACCCAGTTGTATTGCTAACCTGCCGTTAGCATGCTAACATACGAGTATGTATGTAAGTATAATGACATTGTATGACACAGAATAAGTCACAAGCCAAATCCGTCATGAAAAATTATATACTTACTTACCAATGTCCAGAAAGTCTTTAAGTGTAGGTACGGACAGCAGAAGAAGGGAGGGCACTGCGAAAAATAAGGGTTTGGCGAAGAATGAGGTACCTAACAGTGCGGCACGTTTTGTTGTACAATCTTAGTCCATTTTTAGGGTTCCGTATCCAAAGGGTAAAACAGGACCTTATTACTAAGACTTCGCTCGTCCATCTGTCACCAGGGTGTATCTCATGAACCATGATAGCTAAAGAATCCCTATTTTCACAGATGATGTATTTCTGTTGCCGCTTAACCAAACACTAAAAACTCCCATACAGCTAGGGTTGCCAATCATACTGTTTTAAACAGTATTATACTGTTTTTCACCAAAATATACTGTTCATTTTACACCAAATTTACAAAATACTGTTCAGTTACAGCATCACAATGCAAACACAGCTCTAAAAAATATGTGTTTTTTTAAAATACTGTTTAAAATTGTTCGTAGACCTGAATATACTTTATTTCTTGTAGAAAAAGTTGGCAACCCTACATACAGCAAACGTCATATTTTCTACGGAGTACAACTCGCACTTGGCCGGTTTTTTTCATACTTACCTTGAATGACGTAGTTTATCATTACCACTATCTTGACTTTGTTTACATTAAGTTACTAAAGTGCATTGCGGTAAATTATCCTTAAGAATCAAACGAGTAGCCACTTACTTGGCTATTTACTCATGTACGGTTGCCATCCGTTTGGGTTTTCCAGGATTTGTCCTAGCGTCTGGCTTGCGTCCGGGCGGGGTTTTCATTTTCATTTGGTAAGTTTTGGTTTTGCAGAGATGATCGATGACCGATGACATAGACCGCAAACACGACTAATATAGCTATGCTCATCAACCTAGTTTTCAACTACCAGCATTTTAATCCTAAAAAGAATCTTTGCATTTACTGANGTATAGAGTAAATCAATGATGTGTTTACTATTCAGAGGTTTTGAGAAGTCCCTTATAATTTTATTTCACTGATTCGACCTTACCAGACTACTCTGGGTCATATTAAAATCATTATTGTTCTATTTTAAACTGTATTGTGTAGTTTACAAAGTTACTTATTCAAAGCAAGAATTCAAATAAGAGCAGTGGCCGCCCTTTCGAAAGTCAATCACTACGTTTCGCTATTACTCTAAACTAGGGTTGCCATCCGTCCGGGTTTTCCCGGATTTGTCCTCGTTTAGAGGGCGTCCGGGGAGCGTCCGGGGAAGGTTTCATTTGTAGACCGGGTTTTAAAAATAAAAGAAATTGGGTCGCCCGCCCACGAGACACGCACTATGCTCATTTTTACAATAAATAAAGACAGCTTGCGACCCGACTTTGCGAAAATTTCGCGCTCGCTTCGCTCGCGCATATTCTAATTATCGATATCTGGCCAACTCGGACTTCCACATGGAAGGTTGCATATTATTAGCTATAAAACAGTTAAAATCACGTTTGTTTTATGGGAACATAGCCTAAAATACTTATTTTATTCTAGTTTTCAATAATTGTTGTTATAGCGCCAACAAAAATAAGTACATCATCTGTAAACAATTCAATTGTTTAACTGTCTGTGACAGGCGAATAGGGAAGTCTATGTAATAGGGTCTCGTTTTACGGTTTGGGTACGGAACCCTAGAAATTACCATGTCTTACTTATCAACCTAGCAAGCACGGTCCCAAAACTGTAATCAATTCATAAATGTAAAGGAAAGGGTTAAGTAAGATGCGCGAGCGGAGCGAGCGCGAAAATTTTTATGTTGTAAGTAGAGTTGTTTTGGTCTTTGACAAATCCTATAAAAAATATATATCGCCTCTGAAGGGCGAGTGAAAAAATGTTTGGGGGAAAAAGCACTAGCAGTAACAGAATTCGCGATTTTTTTTTTGGACGGGTGATGGAACAAGCGAGGGCAATTTTATTATATGCTTGAATAAAAAAACAGCAGGAAATAGTGACAACAACACCTTCTTTGTTATTTTGAGAAATCTTTATAAGTCACGATAGTTTTGGAACACGATAGTATTTCTCAATCCTTCTGACTGTCTGAACATCGTTAAAAAATTTAATCCAAAACAACCATTAGATGTGAACAGTTGAATACTGATTATTTAGAAGATTTTTCAACCAGATACTTATATGTTTTGGGACCGTGCTTGCTAGGTTGATAAGTAAGACATGGTAATTTCTAGGGTTCCGTACCCAAACCGTAAAACGAGACCCTATTACATAGACTTCCCTATTCGCCTGTCACAGACAGTTAAACAATTGAATTGTTTACAGATGATGTACTTATTTTTGTTGGCGCTATAACAACAATTATTGAAAACTAGAATAAAGATAAGTATTTTAGGCTATGTTCCCTATAAAACAAACGTGATTTTAACTGTTTTATAGCTAAAATATGCAACCTTCCATGTGGAAGTCCGAGTTGCCAGGATATCGATAATTAGAATATGCGCGAGCGAAGCGAGCGCGAAATTTTTCGCAAAGTCGGGTCGCAAGCTGTCTTTATTTATTGTAAAAATGAGCATAGTGCGTGTTCGTGGGCGGGCGACCAATTTCTTTTATTTTTAAACCCGGTCTACAAATGAAACCTTCCCCGAGCTCCCCGGAGCCTCTAAACGAGGACAAATCCGGGAAAACCGGACGGATGGCAACCCTAGATATCGTAAATGCAAAGATTCTTTTTAGGATTAAAATGCTGGTAGTTGAAAACTAGGTTGAATGAGCATAGCTATATTAGTCGTGTTTGCGGTCTATGTCATCGGTCATCGATCATCTCTGCAAAACCAAAACTTACCAATTAAATGAAAACCCGCCGGACGCAAGCCAGACGCTAGGACAAATCCTGGAAAACCCAAAACGGATGGCACCGTACATGATGTAATAGCCAAGTAGTGGCTACTCGTTTGATTCTTAAGGATAATTTACCGCAATGCACTTTAGTAACTTAATGTAAACAAGTCAAGATAGTGGTAATGATAAACTACGTCATTCAAGGTAAGTATGAAAAAACCGGCAAGTGCGAGTTGTA
>NWSH02000519.1:5284175-5297408 GCA_002382865.2 Heliothis virescens
CGGTGAAGACTTAATTAAGCATTTCTCCAAAAAGTTCAAGCTCATTAGATCTTACTTATGATCATCAAGAACCCAAACGCGACATCTCGGTCTTTCAAAAATACAGAAAAGTAAATTTTAAGTATCAATTTGTCGTTTTTGACGGTGCTTAATAGAAAAATAACAAGTTATCCCGGGTCCCAACCTAGGCATCGCCGCCACTGGAGGGGCCCCATTTTGCTATTTGCCCCGGGGCCCCCGGTAACCTAGCTACGCAACTGCACGGCCCGTTCGTAAAAGATCTTGTTGACATGTCCGGTTTTTGGACTCTAAAATCTGGGGTTTTCACGCGTCTTGTCCTGTTTTCCAAATTTTAGAGATGGCAACCCTACTGATATCATAAAATTTTAATGACGTTCGGACAATAACTTGTACAAAGATTAAGAACGGTGCTCGATTGCGACAAGGCCGAGCGTAATTTCTTGGAACCAACTTATCGAATGTATGTATGTACAATTTCTGACAAATATAAATTCCTCCTGAATTACGATAGAACTTATTATAAATATTCACCCACCGCATTATATACCAAGAAGGAATAAAGCATTATTTATTTCTATTTATTATTACTTATGATATGCTTAGGTTCACGTATAATTTCACACCTGCCCCACAAAACCGTTTGCGCGGTTTGACTGTGGGGTATATTATCTTCTAGTTACTAGTGCTCTAGTTTGATGTGTATAGGCAGGTAGGTGCTTCTATAATTATGGACAAGTACATAAATGTAACGTATACACTTGAGAATATAATGTGTTCTGTAATATTCTGTATCATACAATTATAACCGCATGGGTATCTGATTACGTGGTTCTTTGAATTTGGTCGCTCTCAGTTACAATAACAAGTATCTTTGTTGGTACCTGAAGGTCTAGAAACCTATGTAAAATTCGTTCCTGTTCAAGTGAATAAGAGCCGTTATGGTGTTTTCGTACAATTTCCAATTCGAATCCTAGATTTGTATTTTACGTATACGAAAATGGAATCGGATGCAGTGTGAAACCACTCTTGCAGCGAGAAATTCTGATATCTTGCCTTGATTTTAATGAAGGTACCTAGTAGATTTTCTTCTTAAAAACCCAGAATTGAAGGTTCTATTCTAGACATGGCCTAAGAATTAGGACATTCCGTATCATCATCTTATCATCTTCCTGGCCTCATCCCAATTTATTTGGGGTCGGCGCAGCATGTTTTCTTCTTCCATTCTCTTCTATTTGCCGTCATCTCACAAGTAACATTCTTCCTAGCCATATCGACTTTAACGCAATCCATCCATCGTTTCTTTGGTCGTCCCCTTACGCAATATTCATCTTCATTCATACTCAAAAACTTTCCGTATATCAGAACTTATTCGTATTAATTGAGAGCTAAAACTTTCCCTTATTACACTCATTTTGCTGTAGTGTCGTTTTATTAATTACTAGGATTGGTCTTCTCTTCCTTGAATGAGTCTTTGTCTTTTTTCTATCTGACAAAAAGTGTAAGCGTATATACTTATTGTAGTTGCAGGACCATTTTCCTGTTGACCGAAAGATATCGGATGAATGAATGTAGTAAGGTGTCTACATCTCTGCCATCGGTGTTTATAATAAAAAAATCTCAGCTGCGCAATATCCACAAGTAAATACATAGGTAGGTAGGTACATCAGTTTATCATGATGACTTTTTAATTATGAAAAGCGAGTGACGAATAATATTGTTACCTTCCTCTATATCTAGGCAGGTATTTACACCGACATTCCTGACGCATGAGAAAGATAAGTACACAGCATAATTTCTTACTCGGTAAGGTGTTATCAAGCGCAATCGACAGGAACAGAAAGGTATGCTGCGCATTAGTTGCGTCACTCGGTGCACGTCCTTCGTTGACTCAGGCACGTAGCGTTTCATAGGCCAAGATCCAGTGGTGTGATGTGTGACGACGGACCTGAATCATGCAACCGTTTTATGCTAAGCTCGCAATAAAGTTACCTACATTAACTTGCATAAAAAGATGAAAATCTACGACTACATAGATGATTCTATACTCGAGCAAGTTATAGTACTTACACTGAATGCACACTATAACCTGTGCTATAACCGAGACACTTTACTTTTTTGCCCTAATCGCACGACATAAGCGTGTATCGGATTATTTTTTTTTAATAGGAGCGCTGTTTTAGACACCCATTTCATAGAGCAGAGAGGTGCGCTTCGCCTCTATCCGGACGGGTGCGGATGGCTCGGCGGCGGTACGAACGCGGCGGGGATATAGTTATAGTGTCGCATTGTATGCAGATGCAAGCGCAGGCCACAACTCTAGTTCACCCGCCTGCCATATCGGGATCATGGACATGCGTGACAAAGCGCTCAATAGAACGGCTAAGTACACACATAGGAGCGAGCGCGAGCGCGCCAGACGAAGTGGCGGCGCGCGGCAGCGTCGCGCGCCTGCGCAGCCAGACCGTTCGGCGCCTGCGCACACAAAGGATTCATTGTATTCCTCGCCGCCCGATTCTATAGAATGGACCCTTAGCTTCTTCGCTTTTTCCCCGAAATTCCTGATACCAGAATAACAGGCAAACAATGGGTTTCCGTCCCTTTATTGGCACCTTATTTTTTGTGGCACCTTAAACGGACCCGCCTAAGTTCTAAACAAAATCACAACCTGTTCTAATGTCGGTGAAGATTTCGCCGCCATGCTTCAATTTATTGCTTTTTCATTGTTTCGCAACTTTTTTCAATTTAAGACTGTCTTGTGATCCTCTGATAAGCTTTGTTCATAGTGTGTGAGTATACTTAGGTAGGTGTACTGGAGTAATTGTAAGTTATTAGTTTGTTAACGGTTTTATAAGCGATTAGATGTCTAATTGTAATGTAAAGCATTAGCATTAGGTGTGGCCGGTGCGCGGGCTCGGCAGACGCCCACACCACCGCCGCCAGCTCTCCGTCCAAACAGGTTTCCTCTCACCGGCACCACGCCGCGCCGACAACCACGCCATGCTCACAAAAATTTCAAAATTTGCACAAATATTTAAAGATATTTGTGAATCTAGTTTGAGCGGTTAAAAACGAGTGGCTTCTTCGCTCTCAGTCTAGACAAAATATGAGATTCCATGTCCCTAATATTCTGAAAAGTTTAGAATTGAATGGAAACAACATTGGTGTCAGGGCTGGGCAAAATACATGCTTTGCTTTAATTGAAATACAAATTACAAAATACAGTATCGCAAGTAATTAAAATGCAAAATACAAAATACCTTTAGGTAAGGTATTTGAAATATAAAATACAAAATACAGTATTTTAGCCATTTTTAATTGAAATACAAAATACAAATTACATAATTACTAAAACTATTTAAAAAAAACCCGCCTTCAAAAACCATCAGACAATGAATGATGAATGACTTAAAAACAAAATAGCCAACATTTTAACCCTTTGTTAGTTCAAAAATTTAACCCAAATTCTTGTCAATACTTACCTAATTTTCTGACATGATGTGCACTAGAATTAGAATATTAAAATAAATCTTTGTCGGCCGTAGTAACATCGTACACGTAAACAATAAGCGAAAAATGCTCATTCATAACATAAAAAATACTGAAGCAAGTGAATGAAATTTTTAATTTTGTTGATTTTTCAAAAACCGCTTTTCCGATAACAAGTGCAGTGTTGCCAACTCTAATAGCTGCTTTACCATCATTGCACTCTCGCCTCGCACTCACACTCACGATCGCTAAATTAAGTTTAAATGTATTTTAATGTTAAAATGTATTTTGAAGCCTCAAGTATTTGAAATACTAATTACAAAATACTTCGTTGTCAGGTATTTGAAATACGAATTACAAATTACATTTTAAGGAAGTAATTGAAATACAAATACCAAATACGTATTTGTATTTCAATTACGTATTTTAATTACAAGTAATTCAAATACTGCCCAACCCTGATTGGTGTTTTATGCCGGTTAACGTGACAGAGTTTCTTACAAATGTCTACTATATTGACATAGAAGGCGATGTTGGCGACGCACATGAACAAAAACGTAGCATTAGGGAACATTGCGCAACAGCATAATTGCGCACGTCTATTCTGTAGAGTTACTTTTAATGTTGGTTACATTTTCCCCGTTATCTTGAGTTACAATATCGGCTCTGCAAGTTTAGTTGAATGATGTCAACGCAGCGAAATGTTATCTACATCCGCCTGTGAGCTCCTCTGTTATGTATAAATACGGCAATGTACTCACAATGCGCTACTGCTACTGGATACTGCACGTATATGACGTAACGTTATTGCAATATAAATAATTTATGTCTTGTTATCATACAATTTCAATTTAAATGACAGTGATTGCATTTGCAATCTACAACGAAAGCTATAAACAGCGGTGATTGAAGGTGTTAAATATTGGGACAGCGGAGCCGACTGGTTTGTGTCTACAAATAACTTGTTGCATCTGATGGCCATGATTCGCTGGCTGGCTAGGCGCCACCGTCACTGTTGCACAATAGGTGCAACATCTACTGAGCTAACTCGGACAGATTATCACACTAGGTGTTATCTAGATCACATTTATCTAAGTAGATCGAGTTGACTAAAATTATCTAGACTGAATTTACATTTATAATGCTGAGAGGTGGCCAACTCAGTCGTGGCTTACTTAAGATACCTGCAATGGTAATTAAAATACACATACCAAGATACTTGAGCCTTAAATTGCCTAGATTAGTCTGCTTGCATTCTTGCTGATTAGGAATAGGTAGGTACTTTACTTACGTTATTATGATTTGATATCAAGTTTAAATCTCAATAAGTAGGTGGGTTATCATCGAATAATTAATTTTAAAGAGGCTCTCAGAACGCGTAAGGAGATTGGGTCAAGGAGTTAAACTGAAAACCTTGGATATCTCGGCATCAAGGCAAATCTCTGGATACTGCTGGATTTCAAGTTTATTTTTTAACAGTTATTGTATCTAATAATTGAGAAACCGCTACCGTTATAATACTTAACACATTTATGCGATAGCTATGCTACGATGTCTATAAATATATTTTATGACAGTGCTAACTAATAAAATCAATCAATTTATATGGAGACATTGATTTTGGTTTGAAATAGAAACTGTTCTACAGATTTAGCAAACTATAGAGCAGGCTTTTAATCAATGAACTATCTCTACCACAGAAATATTAATAATCCACATAGTATAAAACAAACTCGCTTTCCCTGTCCGTGTATCCCTATGTATGCTTAAATCTTTAAAAGTACGCAACGGATTCTTTCGCGGTTTTTTTAATAGACAGTGATTGAAGAGAGGACAGTGTATAATAACATCCATTAAATAGGGGAGAAATAATGTTATTTTGCATTGCACCCGTACGAAGCCGGGGTGGCTCGATAGTATTCAACCATAAGTTTTATGAAGTGATCGATGACATGGCTGCTGGCGAGTGGCGATGGCGATGGCGCCCGCATCGCGTGTCGACCACCGACGTGCGTACGCGCACCCGCCCGCTACACTTGCACAACGTCCACCCGAGCGAAACGCCATCGCATCAAGTTCATTAGCGTGACAGAATTACATTTACCTGCCAGTTGTAACCTAGGAGGCTGGCAGAGTAAGTCGAAACAAAAAATGAATCAGCACCTAAAGATACTATACGAGATTATGGTTTCACGTTCCAGTTTCACAGGTTCCAGATAAAGTTCTAGATAGTTATCTGACAGATAATGCCATAGAAATGTTTTTAATTTTGACTAGAATTTGCGAACCCTCAATCTTCAAAATCTCTCAATTTGATTTTAAAGTAACAGACGTCAAATAAGTAATCCGCAATCCTCTTATGGCCCAACAGGGGCCTAATTAATTTTTACAAACTAATTTACATTACTGTTTAGCCAAAGAAGAAGTAAGGCAAGGAAGTGCAATAGAGCAACGTTTCAAAGAACTCTGGGCATTTTCCATCATCTATTTGATGTTTTTCCTATAGGTATGAATCTACTAGACCCAAGAGTCTCGATAATGAAATGAATTATAAGTAGGAATTTTAATCCTACGCATGCAAGACTTTGTACCCCAAGCGAATATTATTGATTTGGCATAGATAGTTTATCTGAAAGGCTAAAAGCCGTTTAATCATGCCTTAATTAATTACATATGAGAGTCTTTGTTAATGTCCTAATCAGTAGTCTTTGATCATGTAATCAGCAATTAATTTAGTTTTAGTTGTTTAAGGTATGTGCATATATACTACCTATTAACGTAAGGTACAAAAAAATACTTATTCAAGTATTGTGTACCTACAGGATACTATTAAGTACATAATTTTGGAATTGGTTGCAAAATATCCAGCAACACGGTATTCCTCCTTATCACTGTAAATTACTCATCAAATGCTGTTATTGTCTTTGTTGCATGTCGCCGTGCGTCAAGTCAAGTAGTACACTTGTTATCTACCACAGTGTGGTGTAGATATTATTTTATTTACCTACAGGCGCTGCGCAATAATTGGCAACGCGAATTACCGCACGTAGGCGCCTACCCGAGGTGATATGAACTCTAATACACACGTGTTTATCAATATTTCTATACAACAATAAGTACTCATTCCCTTTACGTTCTAACAACGAGGCATGGCTTGACTCATAACGAGTTTGTTTTGTCGGAAATGTACCGGATGCCGCCTAGAGTCGATACTCAAGAATGACTGAGTAGGAATTCATTTTCAGCATTGCGTTGTGGCACATTCAAATGCATTATTAATGGATTGCTTGTCAGTTTTATTTTCCTGTCTAAATATTTTAAGGTCTGAAACATTCATAGGAAAATGCAATGGATTGTATCCATTTTCACAGATCGAAAGAGACATTTATAATTTGGGCAAGTTAATTTCACACTCAGTTATCTTTCGGTGAATTCTTGAGGAAGCTATGAAATTCCAAAGAAGATAAAAAGGACCTCTATTTTTTTTTTGAACCAGGGTAAACCGATTACCAAACGCAAAACTACGTAGCGTTGGAAATTCCAGTTTCAAAAAATTCTAAAGAGAGGATTTGAATCCTGTGCCTATCTGTAGCTTCATCTCTCCCTCGCACAGATATGTGAGTCACGCAAGTAACATGACCCCAATCACTATACATATTTTGCGGAATTATTTCTGGTGCACTTGACTACTCTTTTATCTTCAAGGATTATGTTTATGACGTTATTAATTATGATAATCATTCAAATGTAGATAGTTAGATGGCTACAGTCGTGAAAAGGAGAAAACTTTCAATTGTTGAAACACACCCAAACAACCATCTCAAGGGCGTCGCCAAGTAACACTTCTAGCCTGATCAAATCATCAATACAAATACTATTAAATAAAAATAAAATCATTATACCTAATTGTACACTTGACGGCAATAACAACTTAATATTTAAGTGCAGTATCGATTACCGGTTGAATATACCAGTAGCAAACAGGTTACAGTTTAATGTGGAGTAATGAATGCTGTGCATCACCAAATTCGCGATAATCGGTGCAGTGCCGTGCTACTTGGTGAAGTGATTGGCGCTCTATCAACACGTGACCGCTATATTTGGACGTGATGCAATCGCGCCGAGTGCGATTGTGTCGGTGAATGACTGCAAAATTGTATCACAAACATTTGTCGGACCGCCTTGTCTAGTTTACGATGATCTGAAATCAGTTGGTCGCCATTCAACATCCGGCATTATTGATTTAACTCACTATTTATTTTATTATCATTATACAAGTGCAATATTTTGTTCCTCAGAGTCTAAGGAATTTATAATGTTGCTTTGTACCATGGTTGTCATCATCACATAGGTACTCGTAGAGCACTGCAGCTTCTCCAAGGGTTCCTCATATTTCTTTGTTATGCATGGAACGCTTGCATGTTGTTCTTACAAGTAAATAAATGCGTATAAATATTAATTAGATTAAATAGGTCGCAGCGCAAGCTAGAGGATAACGGTTCGTTGCTGTCGGCTAGTCTAGCATAAACTATGATTAGCTCGTAGTTGTAGGCGGCGCCAAGCGTGATTGCGCCCGCGCCGCCTGTTGCGCCGACCGCGTACAACGTCCCACACGCATTCATTAAAATATCTTTCAAATAATAACGCATAATAACCAGCTACATAATAATACTGACTGGCATACAGCGTATTTGGTTTGGTATTGTTGTGTCTGGTAAATCAAATTATTAAACCTAGAGATTGAAGTCTTTTTCCTTCGGCCAATCATCATTAAAGTCAAGACACTTCAACCTTTTCTATTCGAATAAACTTCTTGGTGTACCAGGTACATACCTAGAAATGGAGGCCTGTCACCAACCATGGACTGACTGATGCAATTGTTTCTTGCTACCTTGATGCTCATTTGTTTCTCATGTTAATGACGGCTGTACTGCACTGGCAAGACCTACTATGAAACAGCTGTACTCACAATAGTGCGTTGTACAATACTGGCTTGACCTATTCCGAACGTCAGATAAAATGAGCAGTATCTGTCAATTATTATTATGAGTTGTTACTAATAGAATAATGCAATTTAGTTCATAATTGACGCGTGTGTTAAATTAACGGAATGTCAATAACGATAACAATAGAAGTTTAGAAGCAAAATTATCAGTAGAAGCCTTAAAACTTTTATGTAATTAACATAGAAGATTTCCTCATGTTTGCGGCGTAGAAAGCTAACTTGGCTGTGAATGAGGCGAGCAGGCCCGTGTAAGTAGGTGCGGTGGTCGGACGCGTGTGCGCAGGGCGACGCGCGGGAGAGGAAGCGCGCAGGTGAGCTGCGATGACCACAAACCGGTTGGCCGCACCATCGTCTCGCCACATCTTCAAATCCACTCCACTTCAACTAATACTTATTCAAATTATTATCTTAATATCTATTTCATTCGATTTCGTCATATTGTGTTATTTGATGCTGCAGAATGGTAAATCTTCAAATTCTTGACAAAACGAATGCTTCAAGTGTACGATGAGAAAGGTGGGTGTCGTGATACCCATGTCCATACCAAAAGAATAATGTGACGAAAACTTGTGGACGTGGCAAAATTTGTTTCTGTATCCTAGGTGATTCATAGTTGATGGATACCAGAACCTGGTAACACAACGCAAGAGTAAATATTATACATACAGAGATAAATCCGGTAATCTTCTAAAATAAACATTGAACATTTTGACTGCATTTCCCCAAGTTGAGTCACACTTATACTGGTAACTTTTCCGAGCTTTTCCTGACTCATCGTCGAAGCAGACTCACCTACACTAGTAACAACGGAACGGCCGCAGCTAAAGGAACTTGCCTTTCAGAGTCTGAATAGTTGTTTAGTTTTACATGTTCTATAGACGTTGCAACTGTCCTAAGTATGAATAACTGAAATGAGTATCAAACATAATCATGAAAAAGTTATTGCGCGTTTCATGTAACTATTTACACAGACTTGTTGAAACTTGTCGACTTAGGAACGTTACTGACGTTACTCGTAGATAGCAAATCCTCGGTGGATTACTTACTGCTAGTGCTTATTGACTCTAATCGGAAAAGTAAACTGATTGGCGCACGCGCAGCGCATTTATTAGTAGTGTGAGAGCTCGACGACCACTTTCCGGTATACATACCAGCCGGATCTGTCAAGACGGATGTGACGTTATAACATCATGTCTACCTTTGTCGTTTGTTTGTCGAATATTTCAGCAGTCTCATAATTAGGCAAGTACCCAAACGATACGCACCAGTTCTTGTGCAAGTTACATATATCGCTATAACATTTTTCCAGGAAGGCTATAAACAGTTTTAAAGCACTCGGTCCACAGGATGTGTCTCACAAGTCCCATAGATATTAACGAAGCAAGAAACAGCCCATTAAGTCCCGACAGAGGCCGGTATTGATACAGTTATCAATGCTACGATCTTAGGAGATATATTATGGAACTCTAACTGGTCCCCATTTGGGTGACGCTTGAAACACACGTGTGCTTGACACTTAAACCTCTACAAACTCTTACTCTGAAAGCTACGAGAAAATGTACCTTCCGTAACAAACTAAGGACTGGGTTTACAACACAATCTGTTTGATATAAGTCGTTATAGCCATGGGAATATGTTTACGACTGAAGTATTTTATAGCTTCGCAGCAGGATTATGAATTGAGAACCGTATCGTCTTGACATAGAGCACAAAATTCAACGCGTGAGCACGGTAGATAAACCACTTCGTTATCGCGAAAGACTCATTGGTATGGCGAACAGGCAGCGGCGTCGATGTGTCTGTAGGTTTGATTAGCCGATTTTATGAGCGGCGACTGCTTGTCTTGTTTCTCTGGTGGGTGTTGGGTTCTAAAATGTTAAAAGATACAACACGTTTGAGGAATATATTTTCAATTTGATGAACAGCCGCTAGCCGTTGTAATGATCAAATATAGAACTGAAAATGTCAAGAACACTTGCACGTATTATTAACATTCGGAATATTCTGTGGATTCCTCAGTTGCGTGTTTTATTCGTTTGTAAATATGTGGTAGAATAGAAACTAAGATACAGCTGAACAAGTTTATACCTACTTGAAATCCATCTCAGAGTAAACGATAACCTAGTGCCGTTTGTTCAAGTTCACAAGAAATAATATATTGTTACAGTTAATATAGTACCCGTTATACAGGTAAATAGACACGAGTATGTTGACGCTAGTATCTTCTACTATAATGCCATTACTTAGGTAGATGGTTTGATGGAATCTTTTCTATTGTGGTTTATAGTTCCAAGGCAGCTTTTCACTTAAAAGAGCTTTTATGGAACGAAGAAAATATGTGTAAAATGCGTTCTAAACTCTTGTTCAAAAACACATTTCCAACAATACTTAGTTGCTATGATGGCGTCCATGTGGGTATATTCGTCGTCGTTCGCGTCGCAATTAACTTGCCCGTTTAGATGTGAGCGGCATAGCGTGGCACCATGCAAAAACTCGAGCCAGCTTAGTGGAATATTTTTCAAACGCCATGATGTCATGGTGGATTAAATTACTGAGTACTATGACCTTGCTTGTCAGTGGTAGTACTTAGTCAACGAATATTATCGGTACTGTAACCACTTACAAGTACTTACAACAGCAATATTGCTGTAACCGAACAGCAACAGGTAACAAATCATGGTGCCTTCAATGTTCAACATAAGTTACTGTTCCAATCTAATCCAGTATCACATTTCAGTGAAGTGGTAAAACGAGTATCAGAATTTACGACGCAAATTCAAAATTGCAAACTGGACGTAATATTTTATCCTTATCTGGATTAATAACACGGTGTAGATAGTTTTAGAATTTTATTTTTATTGATTCGATTAACTTCGTCTAAGATGGTAGATTACGTTGATGATATTTTATAACGAGTGTAGAACTCGTTTTGGCATGAGCGCTGTCGCCTGGAGGGGCCTCATATTAGCATGGATTAATTTCAATCAAGTGAATTTGGTCCGCAGTTGAATGAGCGGTGATGGCGCGGCGCGGCCCGCGGCCACCGACACTTGCGCACACCGCACCGGTTTGCTGCTCCTATACTGTCACCATCCTGTTTTGTCCGTTACTGTTTTGTAACATTATCTGCCGCGAACATAATTTGCTCTTAGATAAAACCTACATGACATAATGTCTGTGATGTATTGCTATTATGAGTACCTCTACATTTTCTTTCACAACTTCTAATCATTTCTTCGTCTTTACAGCGTGGTAGCAGTGTTTAATTTTCCTATTTATTTTATTCATATCCTGTTCTATCTTTATATATACAAATGAAAATACGTTTTTATTAGCAGCTGGTGCCATTTTGCATTTGTAAAGGCCAGCAACATTTTTAAGCTAACGAGATCTGTGGACGAGATCTACAAAAGAAATCAATCTTAATCGCAAATTAGTTAACATTAGATATGTTTCAAGTTTGGCTGTTTATTAAGTTTCCGTGTTTTTTATTTTGTCTAGTAACAGTCTAGGTCCACCCATTGCTAGGTATTTATAATTCGATATCTGTACCTACTGATTACCCAATTTATATTTCAAGGAAAATTAATTAGCACGTTGATCAAAACTCCAGACATACTTAATAACTATTAAGTACAGACGACAGCACATCAAGTTACCACAATCTGTCAAATTTCTGCAATCGATTTTCAACCTTGTTACAATGGAGGTAGGCTAATGTTCGATTAGTCAAATTTGACAGATTCGTATACGTTGACCTGCTGTTGTCTGTACATACACCTTAATGGGGTTTTACATTTTCCAGTTTTTTGGCTCGATATGTAGGTACCTCCTTTTGGAAGCTGGCAACAAAACCAGTTCACCGAATGGAATTTTTGAACGATTCTATGTTTAGGAGTTTCATAGACAATTTGTACAGACGACGTCTTAGATGTTTATAACCATTTCTTCTCCAGAACTGGCAGTACTGGCACCCTGGTCGGAAAAGCATGTTCGATTTACAAGCTTTTTTTTCTTTTCTACTTTATTATTTTGGATGTTTATCTCTCTTCTTGTTGTCAATATCAGGTTTTAGGATTTATTATAATACCGCATAATACCTAGAGATCACTGAGAAAATATAAAAGTCGGATTTGTGAGCAAGTATTATTTTACTTGTCGAAAAAAATCCTTATTTAAACTCCTATTAACCTTCTCCTAAATACAAGTTACCTTTCCGTACTTTTCTAAAAACTGTTTTTAGGGTTCCGTAGCCGAATGGCAAAAAACGGAACCCTTATAGATTCGTCATGTCTGTCTGTCTGTCCGTCCGTCCGTATGTCACAGCCACTTTATTCCGAAACTATTAAGACTACACAGTCAAAACTTGGTAGGTAGGTGTATTATGTTAACCGCTTTACGATTTTTGTACAAAAATAAAAAAATAATAATATTAGGGGGAGCTCCCCATACATGGAACTGAAACTAAAAAAAAAATTTTTCGTCTAACCTATACTTGTGGGGTGTCTTTGGATAGGTCTTAAAAAATGGTACTGAGGTTTCTAAGACCATTTTTTCCTAAAGACAATCATTTTAGAGTAAGACACTCCCAAAGTGCCAAAATGTGTGTCCCCCCCCCTGTAATTTCTAAACTACCAAAGTGAAAAATCTGAAAAAAATATATGTTATAGATCTCAATAAAAACTACCAACCAAAATTGGTTTGAACAAGATACAGTTAGT
>NWSH02000519.1:5340321-5361952 GCA_002382865.2 Heliothis virescens
AAAAAAAGACTTATTAATAAGTATCAATAATTATTAAAAAAATTATGTTGTAGTGATTAACGATGTTTTCTCTTATTTAAAGCAATATTAATTAAGTAATTCGTATTCTTCAACATGTGAACTGAAACGTTTAGCCGCCATAAAAATCTGCATGACACGAGTCGACTGTCAATCTGTCAGACTCTTTTAAACTCCGTCCGTTTCTCTCGTGGTTGCTGTTCCTGTGCTCCGTTTGTGATTTGATGAATTTTACGATAACTTTGCCTTTTCTCGAGTTGGGTCGAAATCTTTGTGGGTTTTAGGAAGTTTCACAAAAAGTAGTCTGTCTGTCAGCACGTAAATGAGGTCCTGCGCCTGATCTCTCCGGTTGAGTCGGATTGCCGTCCCATCGCGATCGGGCTATGAAAGTGAAGGAATAAGAAGTGCCTCTGTTTCTACGCAATATCCCAACGTTTGTTTCACGTTTGTACCAGGTTGGACTTGGACGAAGACGATATGATGAAGATGTTAGCATACAATTATTATAATAAAAGAAAGCATAATAAAAAATCAGCCAACCGCTAAATTGTTGTTTTATTTACAAGAATTCCACTTTTTTCTCCGAAGCAGATTCCAAAAGTGGAAATAATGGAAATTCCTATGGAAAATTAAAACTTAAAAAAAAACTTGAACTGCCCGCTCAGCTGTCGCCGTAGGGCGTAGTAACGTCGCATACCGTTAGAGGCGCTGGCATCGCGATTTTCGGACTGTAGTCTCTATACCAGTATATATAATGTACTCTGTGGAGGGAAGGGAGGGAGTGTCAAGTGTGTGGCTTTACAGAAAGCGTGTTGTTTTGCTTTTGCTAAACTTATAAATCAAGTGTTTTGTAATAAATTGGGTGATTAATATGGCAAGTCACGTAAAAATAAGATTAGCTTCACAAAGGGTAAACCATTCAGTGTCTTCGTCGTCCTATAACAATGACTTACCTCGGTTTTACACTCCTGGAGAGGTTGTTACTGGAATGCAAGATTTTATGCGGTAAGTTTACATACACATAGAGTTATCGTCAGTCACATATATGTACGAAAGAAGGAATTATATTTACTTGTTACATTCCAGTGGGCACGGTACATATGCAGTGGATGATTGCTTAAAAGCTTCAGTGTCAGGGGTTATGCAAAAAGTGAACAAGTTGATATGCATTCGGCCTTCAAAGAACCGCTACGTTGGTGAAATAGGGGACGTAGTTGTGGGGAGAGTACTAGAAGTTCAACAGCGCAGATGGAAGGTGGATACCAACTCACGCTTGGACTCAATACTGCAGTTATCTTCTGTAAATCTTCCTGGTGGAGAACTGGTAGGTTCTTTACTTCGTTTTTTAAAGTAATATGGTATGTTTTGTTTATTATTGCTATTCATTTCTGTCTAGTATAACATAACTTGATACTGTCAGGAAATTATAGTGATGATAAATGCTACTAATGCTACTAATCTGCACTAAACCCAAAACACAAAATATTACAGAGACGGAGGTCAGCTGAGGATGAACAGATGATGAGGAAACATCTGCAGGAGGGTGACCTCATCAGTGCAGAGGTACAGAGTGTGTTCTCAGATGGATCACTCTCTCTGCACACCAGAAGTTTGAAATATGGCAAGGTATGTTCCCTACCTCTATAAAGAATTAGACATTGAATTGTCCCATAATGCGATAGCACGCGGTGGAATCCTCGAGGCGATCGGTATTATGCTTTCTGTCTCGGTCTAGCAAATGGCAGTTCTAAGCAACATAAAGAGAAAGGGCGACGGAAAAAGGCGATTCCGTGCTGCCAGATGTAGGCCAACCCTTAGTGTTATTTATGTAATATTTATCAAATAGTTTGTCTACCCTCCTTTCTAAATGTTTTGGGCTCATCTTCCAATCCAATCAGTGGTGAGTTTATTTAGTACAGTCAACAGCAAGTCAGTGTACCCAAAATCTGTTATATCTGTCAAATTTTACCAATTGAAACAACCTTCTACTATTGTGATAAGGTTGAAAATCAACTGCAGAAATTCGACAGATTTGTGTACAGACAGAATTGCTGTTGACTGTACCACTTGCCACCAGTGTTTACTAACGTAGGAGTAACTGTAGGAATAAGTTTATAATCTTCTCAGATAACCAATGCAAAAGCAAATAAAAGGCCTAGAATTTATGGAACAACATTTTTTTTCAGCTGGGACAAGGAATGCTGATGAAAGTTTTCCCATCATACATCAAACGCAGGAAGAATCATTTCCATCACTTACCTTGTGGCATATCAGTGATTATTGGCAACAATGGCTACATATGGATCAGCCCCCCAGAACAGCATAGCATGGTTGAAGGAGAGAAGGATGAAATTACAGATGCTGAACAGGTGGGTTAGCTTTATTTGTATATACTAGATTCTACCAGCGGCTTTGCCCGCGCAAAACTTAAAGTCTCTCTTTTTCCCGTTCCCGTGGGAATTTTAGGAAATCCTTTCTTAGCGAATGTCTATGTCATAACATCTAATTGCATGCCAAATTTCAGCCCCATTCCTCCACTGGTTTGGGCTATGTGTTGATAGATCACTGTCAGTCAGTCAAGATCACCTTTGAGTTTTATATATTTAGATTAAGATTATCTTCCATTTACCCACAGGTATAAAAATAAATGATAGGAAAGTAAGGCAAAAATTTTTTTTTCTCTCTTTAAGTAAAAATATCTCAAAAATTCTACATCACTTTACAGACTGTAAGCAGATCCGATCGAGAAACAATGGCGAGAGTGAAGAACTGCATATCAGCACTAGTTGCATCCAAGATCATGCTAGACGACACCAGCATCATGTTTGCATATGAGGAGAGCCTCAAGTACGACGACGTTAAAGACTTGCTCGACCCTGAAGCTATGCTCGACATTGCCTTCCTAACACAACACAGAATAAACTATGTCATTGAAGAGTAACAGGTAATTTTATTTTCTCCACATTTCCATAATTCAAAACTCAAATTCACTCAACTCAAAGTAAAAAAAAAATATTTCAAATAGGCCTATAAAAGCTTTTATGAAACATCAAGCTAGTTGCACGGTTCAAAGAAGTGGGTCTCATGGAGAAGAACCAGTACCTACAATAAAATACAAAAAAATATTTCTTGTAATTTATTTGCATTATTATCACAAACCATTTAAACAAATATTAGATGTTGAGTCTTTTCTCGATTTATTATAAAATATATCTCAGTATCTCTTAAAAATGGTGTGATTATCCATCTTCAAAAAGGTACATAACAAAATTATTATTTGGTATTCTATTATATATTATTATAAACTATAGTACAATACTGTAAAAGAGTACACATCTAAATAAGTAAAACTATTTTACAAATAGAAATATCGTAAAAAATCCTAGAAAATGTGTAAATCGAAGTACAAGGTGGTAATAAAATCGTGAATAAGATATCCAACTTTTGACACATTCAACTTAAACTCCTACATGTTTTCCTTACATTCACAACATTCATACTTATTTGGCACTTTATAGTTGTTTGTTTCGTTTTCCAAGAATTTTCATAAGATTTTTCGACATAAAGTATGGCTTTTCTACCGAGCCATCGTTTCGCTCGCAGTCTTCAACTGAAAAAAAGAAAAGAATTAATAACAAACTATAATTCAATTCCAATCGGAATGGTCGAAACGTGGGTAGTAATGAACCACAGATTATACTTACGGAAGCAAAGGAACAATGTGTCAACTGCCATCGCATAGACATTAAAGAATATGGTGCAGATGAGATAGGTGGCAATACTAAGAATGATGGCGGGAATGTAGTTGTAGTGCAGAGGCTGGCCCTGCGTCACCTCCGTGAAGAACTTCCAGTCCAGTAGGTAATACACGCCAACACCCACGCCCACTGATATCAATAACTTTGATAGGAAGAATAGGAAGTCTGTCACCTGAAAAGAGCATTAAAAATATTTATTATTTAAAAAAACTGAATCTTCTTCGAGAAAATCTGCTGGCCCGGTGTTTATAGCACCTATATCATAACTAAGAGTGTGAGGGGTCGATATCAGGTCAGTGAGTTACCAATTAGGTAAATTTTCTAAGTTTAATTTAAGAGGCCTGCAGTGGGACAATTTAAAAGGCGGATGATGGATGGTGTATTTCTTTAAAATATGTGGGTTCCAATACATCCAAATGAAGTAGGGTAGAAAACTAATAGAAATGAAAAAGGCTATGGCATTTTCTTAATATGCAATAATATTGGAGCATACATACCTTGTCCAGCACGACTACTCTTATAATATTCCTCATGAGCAACGAGAAGGCATCCCTCGCGCTCTTACAGAAACCTTCCCCGTGCACCGCGCACATTATATATGCGTTCTTATTGATGAACTTGAGGAAGTTCTCCAGACACCAGCAGAAGCACTTGCAACAACACATGATGCACCGAGTGAAAGGGTTGTCGAACTTCTTTATCTTCTGGTCGATGTATTCTAAGATTACGCGGATTACTCGCACTATGGCTATGATGAGCGCCCCTAGAGCTACAGTTCCCATGTGGTACCTGGAACACAAAAAAAATAAAGTTATACGGGAATATCAAAAGAAGATTCAGTTGACATGTTCTTTGATATCAATCCGTTTAGTCTTTCTAATGAAGTAATCAGATTTAATGCGCTTTTGAATCCACTCGGCTCGTATAGTTCTTGCCAAAATCGTGGCTAACAAATATTTACCGAGCACTAGTACGAGCGTACCTCCGCCGCCCGCTGATACCTAAAAATGGTTTCTTCCTAGCAGCTCGCGCGAAGTTTCGAGGCATCATTAAGTTTGGGACGAACTTTCCGCATACTTTAGTATGCGTATAGCCCGTGTACCTGGCACGTGTGATAAGCTCAGATTGGCAGTGAACCTAACTTACCGTAAAGTTCTGAAAATGCCAGAAGTGAGCGTAAAGAAGGGCAGATCTTTCTTCTGGAAGGTCCAGTACCAAGTGGAGAATGTGCTAGCGAGCATCATGTCTGACACGCCGCTGATGAAGAACATCGTCCAGAAGAAGCCCAGCAAGTTGGCCACTATGGAGAAAGAACATGAACTTAGTATCCAATAGTAAAAGTAGTAGAAAGAATATGGATAATAAACCAAAAAGCACTGTACCAAACTGAAGAAGGATTATTAAGTGTGCTTTCAATATAAGAAAGAAATAGAAAGGTACTAACAATGCAAGTACACCACACTGTTCGGACTATCGAGGCCAGTGAAATGACACGTGGCCAGATTACAAGCCTGTCCAGTGTTCTGATCTCTGCAACTGGTCGTGAATTGTACCGGATCGCATGGTTGATTGTCCTGAAATATAGAAAGAAATACATTGCCTTAGCTTCATATTAAAATTGCTGAGCATGTTTTAGTAGATACGAAATGGAAGTTTTGAAACGAGGAATAAATAAACCACGAATATCTTAGTATTCTAAGGGCCTAGCCCGCCGTTACTATGAACTTTCACGTTCTAGTTTCAAAGTTGGTTTAAGAACGAGAAAATTGCCGTTTATGTTGTTAGTAAACTTGGGCCTAGGTAGTCACAATTTGGCTGATTCAGTATCTTTTATTTTCTATGAAACATCTTTCAAATAACAATAGGAACTAAATAGTAGCTAGTAGTACTAGTAGTTCAAAATGAAATACTAGGTAGGTATTTCATTCAAATTCAAAGGTGTGCCCATACCGCATTATAAATGCCATTAAAACAGGTGCAGGTGTCATTCTTGAAGTTGACGATCTTGAATGCCGATTCGCCAATAGACAATATGTACATGAGCACCAAAACTCCATAAGCGATCACGAAACATTGGAGGATCCACGGGAATATTGGGAAGAATATCGTCGATTTTATTGCCGATACAGCTCTGAAAACAAAAGGTAAAACGTTTGTTATTCGATCGTAGAATTACTTTGTTATCATTAACTAAACGACGAAATAATTAGATGAAGAAATGAAAAGAGGGATTATGAATTATTAATAGTGTCATGCTAAATATGTATCCAATAAATACAAGTAATTTGACACTATTCTTTAGTGCACATTCGATATCGAGACAAGTGATTCATTTCATTTACGTTATTACCAACTTTTTATATATTATTGGAACACTTACGCAAGTTTAACCGGGAGAAAATCTAATAACATACATTCCAAATTCACACTTACTTGCTGCCTTCGCGGATCAGCGCTATAGCAATAGTGATCCGGTTTCGTAAGAAAATGACGACCAAGACCAGAATGAGTAGCAACACAGCTACGATAATGAGTATCACCATCCAGGTCGATGGCTTGCTGAATATGGACTCCGCGTAACCCTTGAGGTTAGTCGTCTGATGCAGAGTCCCTGGGTTTTCTTTGTAATACGCGTAATTCTTGTAACATAAGTAAACACCTGAAAAGAGATAACTGGAATGAAAACCTTATCGATGTGCAAATTAAATTCGGGTCGTTTATTTTGGTTTCGATTCGGAAATACGAGTGGAACAATATTGTTTCTCGATAATACTGACTGATGGGTACTTATCTAGACTGGACGTACTTTCCCTTCAAATCGCTTGCAATAAAACAAGGATAAATAAATATTACAACTTCCATTCAAGGAAAACAAAACACTATTGGTTTGTAAATACCCTCGCGATAATGATTTCAATGGCAATGTGATGTCCTGACACCGAGCGGCCAGATAACGGCTGTTATACAAAATTTAATTTCAATTCAATAAGTGACACATATTTTTTTGTAAATAACACATCGTCATCGTCAGCCAATTTAAATGACAGTCTACTGAACATAAACGTCTCTTTAAAAAATAGAGTAACGATTTGCGAAATAATGTAATGCACACGCAGATCGGGCGAATAAAAATTGAAGGAGGTTAAACTTCTAGTTTATAAAGAAAAATTACTTACAAAATCCCATGAGGCCGATGAGCCCAACGATGGAGGTCCACACGACTGGTCCCACTACCCAGCGCAGTAGTAAGATGTACAGGAAGCATATGAACACCACTACAATAAGAGCTCCAAGGAGGTACCATCTCGACTGCACCAAGTCTTGTACTATTTGCGCCGACAGCTACGCATTTGAAAAAAAATACATTATAAAATGACTGGAGGTTTTCATTTAGTGTTGAGTGAGTAATATCTTTCAGACAGTCGCATGCAGTAATTAGTTAAACATTAGAAGGACTTGTCGTATAAAATAACTGGGGATCGAACCCACGACACGGCACAGCAGCTTATCGCTTAATTACCGCTCGCACTGTACAGTGTATAGTACTCCATGCTTCCAAAATATTTTCTTGTTTTGTAATAAAAATGTAAGTAAGGTCTTAAGAAAACCATCACCGTCCATCACCGATTATACTACGTCCATACGTGTAGCATTAGTTAGGGGTTAAAAGTCAAATTGGAACTGATGTAGGTACACCAAATCCCTCCATAAGTATAAAGAAATTCTACTAAGTACGACTTACGAGTTAGATTACATGTGAATTATTTTCGTAGTTAACGCTATCTAAATTGAAAACATTTACAGATACACGTATTTAGAATCAATTAATTAATTACGAACATTAAGTTTCTACTTATTATTTAATACTCGTCATATAATAAATACTCCATTATGTATCTACATCTAGCATGCATAGAAAAATAGAAACATAGTAAGATAATGAGCTAAAAATGAGCGCTATCTACCTCTTGGAACTGCACCAGATTGACGAGCTGTGATATCACCTGGTCTGTCGACATAGTGGTGTTCTCTATGAAGTCGCGGAGCTCATCGATGTTCACGAAACAGCGTCCCATCACTGCGCCGCCCACCAGACATGCATTAGCCGTAAGGTTAGGTAATGTATGGAGAAGTGATATACAATGATTTGGATTAATTCATGTGACAGTGAAGAAGCAGTGGAAGTGATTACTATAGTAGTTACGTATTTACAACTTTGAGGATATAGAGGTAGTACAACGAGGATTTCTTAGCCTATTACGCCTGTGAGAATTACCTATTGTTATATTACATGCTTTTTATTTTATACTGACTGATTTGACCACAGGCTTACAATATAAATTATGATTCTGTGGTTGGCTATCAGTTGAATTGTTTTATCAAACGCAAAAAGCCTGTAAGTATTACTGTTGCCGCATGGACAGTCTGTCAGCACAAAATGAAAAGGGTTATTGTTGCAGTCAGTAGGGACAGGTGCACATGCGCGAAGGTTATACAGACAAGCTTCCACGCGTGCATCAGTGTCATGCGCAGCGGAGTCAATTCAACATACAATGTGAGTGTCGAGCTCGTCCGACTGCCTACTGAAGAAGGACATCCAGCTGGCTACGATCCAGCCCACGTATGAGTCGAGGGCCGTCGCTCGGTTCACCAGCGACTTGCGAGCCTCGCTAGGGTTGCGCACGCAGCTGACCTCCCTCCCAGGACTAAGAGACTTTGGACTCGGCTTGCTGTCCCCCTGGCATTGTAGAGTTGACAGATCGCCGATGCAACGGGATAACACTGAAGTGTAGTTATTATAGGTACATCTAACACAGGTCAATGTTATGTCGTAATGGGAACATCCGTGGGGACATGCCACACTTTGACCGGTCAAATGCTAAGCATCACAATGATTAGTGGCACTTTCAAATCAAACTATAACACCCAACCATCTGGCATTCTTCACAACAAAGAGAGAAAACAAAAACAAATTAACACAATGGGAAAATAACCTGCTTGACTTTGTAGAACGTAGCTCGCACATTTCTTTTCTGTAATGTAATTTGTTGCTTGTGCGTAGGTCAAAGTGTCCATATTGACGTCGGATGTGCACACCATGCGGGACTTATACTCCAGAAAGTTAGACTCGGTCATTTCTACTGCGAATATTATGGTCTGAGTCGGGCATTGCTTTACGCAAACCTGTAGCAACGAAAACAGAATATCGTTGGTGTTTTGGCCATTAAATGAGCATTTTCTTTAAAGTATATATGTTAAAAATATTCTTATTAGATCTACCTGTAAGAATTTTGAATAAAAAATATAATTATATTATATTATTACCTGTGGCGTAGGACAGCCGACGATGGGTGTGCCGGGTGACAAGCATTTGGAAATATCGAAGAACACGAGGTATGGCTTGTCTATTAGACCAGAGTCTAGGCCGCAACGTTTCCCGCTGGAATCAATGGGCGCGAGAAGCTTCTGCACGCTTCCGTGAGTCATACCTGAAATTTGATTAATCGGGACTTGTATAAGTAGAGAGTCTGTTTGATCAATATCGTAAATTGTCAAAAAATAAGAAGAATTCACATATACGAAGTTAAAGTTCTTACCATAGTAGCCGACGTATCCCCATACTCCGAGAAAGAGTATGAAGAGTATTAGCCATAGTACATCTGTGCACGACCGGTTGTGGATAGGGCCGTTGAAGTTCGGGTCGTACCGAATCGGCTCTCCTGGAAAGATGGAACAATAAAAAATATATATTAATGAATTGGTTAGTTTACTGCCTCTTTAATTTACAATGGGCTCCTGATTATTAGATTTCTTTCGAATTCGAATTTGAACTTTCGATGTATTGTAGTGGGTAGACCTGGACGTCACTACAGAAGGTTCCGATCAATAACATCTATGACTAATTGAATAAGGACAGTCAATTAAATGTTACTTTTATACGTTATCATTACGTCAACTAGTCTCGAGGCTAAGGGCACTTATTAATTTTTACTAGGGCTATAAATAGTGAGGGACCTGTAACTATGTCAACAAATTGATGAACTGCCTGTAATAAAGACTCATTCAATCATCTCTCATCAATTTTGGTATACCAAAACAGGCTGTTTCTCGCGATCACACACGTAACGGGAGAACACCACTTTCCAGAACTGGGTAAAAAGTTGCCCAAGTAGGTATATCCTTTCTTAGGCTAGTCTAGTCTATACCAAATTTAATTTAAATGGGTTCACTGTTTTCAGCATACAGATAGACATATTTACTTTCGTTGCGTATTTATAGGATTAACAACGAACTACTTCTTATGTATTACTTAGTTTCTACTACTAAACTGAAAATAATTTTTGTGCATCAAAACAAATTGTTATCGCCGCTATCATTAGTACAAATTGGTAACCTACTTGCTTATCATAGAATATTAAGGTAAAAACCCTTATAAATTGGAGCAGTATAGCATATTGCAATTCTTGTTCATTACACATTTGTATATTGCAATAGTTTAAAAAACAAAGTAGGTTGGGCTCAACATTTTATTCTTCTAACCCTATTGAATATAGAAACTATACAGAGAAAAATCAAAACTGTATTAAATAGTGTTAGATTATTTTCCTTTGAGTTTTCATTCATTCAAAATAATATTTATTTAGGTTAGGCAGTAGTTACATGCAAGGCCGTCAACACTTACTGGACTCTTTCGGCGGTACACAGCAGTCACAAAATCCCATTTTATTGTGTCAATAAATTTATCATTTTTAGTTTCCTCTATGCATTAACATCATATCACATTCATAATAAAAACCACTTGTTTAAATTTTATTTTATTAATATTACTTCTATCACTTGTTCTCCGAAAGAACGTCTATCGCGCGCGCTTATCACTGTAGATTTTGATAAGGATTAATCGGCCAATAGTTACGTGGGGATCGTGGATTCTTCAGTAGTGCTTCAAAGGGAGATCTTGTATCACACGTTAGTATGAAGATGTTTTATATGAGGTTGGGAACAAATTGGGCGGTCCGGCAGCAACCAACGCGATTTCGATTCAATAGATTATAAGCAACTGGGCAGTAAAATAAACTACTAGATACTTGAGTAACGAGGTTGTATGGCTTGTAAGTAGCGAAGACATACTATTCGGTGATATCATTGAAGAAATAAATAGTCATGACGCGAGTACAGCGACACAGTAACTAGATCTAACCAAACATTGACAGAGTTAAGAAAGTGAAAAAAAAAAAACTTAAGCTTGTGCGTAAACGTAAATGCGAACTACGTAAGTGTACACAGTTAGTTGTAGAAGGCAATAACTATTTAACTATCCCTAATTTTGTAATTTCATTCTGTAATCTAAGTTTGCCTGTTGGTTTGATTGAACTCACTAACTGCAGGAATTACTACTGGTAACAAGTTTACACCCAGTGTCATGTAAATATTTTCATTAATACCAGTAGCTTCCTGTTCTTTGATTCTAGCATAACAAGCATGGTTTTCTGACTAGAGACACCTCTTTAGTTCGATTTTAAATTGATCAAATCATTTATTTAATCTCTCATCGTAATTTGTCCAATCTGACGCTTATTGCATTTGCTATCAAGTTTGAAAAACTTTAAAAACAATGATAAAATAAAAACTGCATATACTCAAAAGGGGACTCCCGATGATTTTTTTTACCCAATTTATCGCTATCAGTTCGAGTCTGCTAAAACAATTATCAAATTCAACTGAAACATACGATATCTTTGAAATAATGGCTCATTACTGGTGATAAGCCTAGTGGTGTGAGCATTGATGACGTCACTGATTTACGTGTAAACATGTAAACATTCGTCAATTAACGACTATAAATTGACTATGATATGTCATAGCTAGACCGGATAGCTTAATCAGTCTTATCTTATCTCAGATCTGTAATAAAGCCAATCAGTGCGCCAAAGGTACTTCCCGTTAACGATAACGTTACATTAAGTATTTTCTTGATTACCTAGAATTAGAGATTAGTGTTTATGAATGTATGCCTCCTAAATATAAATAATTATGACAGGTGTATGACTTTTTATCTGCTGTACCTACACGATAATATGGCAATGAATGCGAGGGTTTCTGCTCATTGAGCAATCACACAACACAACAACGGAACAAACATTCGAAGATGGTTTCCAAGTATAAAATTATACAGAGATTTCTTTCAAAGTATTCAATAATTCTGGGAATATAATGTGGATTATGTAATGAGATTGTACCTGAGTACAAGTATTATGTAAACGCATTGTGTTAGATGTCTTTACTAGCGTTCGGTTGTGAAGAAGCCCTAGGTTTACATTTAGTTTCCTGTTCGTTTACCTAATACCTACTTGAACGCCACGTTGTCTGACGTTGTTAACTTGACGGGAATTACGTGATCCTAAGCTATGCTAATTGCTCGCGAGTAGTGTTATTATGTGCACTTAACTGCCATTAAAACGTAAAAATAAATTTCAAATTGCCGTTTCAACTAACACGGTAGCCTTTAATGTGTACTCAAAAAGAAATAAGTAAGTACTATTGTAAACAATCCTTAATTTTCCTATATAAAACAATTGAACCAACATTTGACATAGGTGTAAGTATACTATTTATTCTACGGGACTTTAATTGCTGAATGCAATTATAAAAGTCAGTGTGTTATATGCATGAATGTAAGACATTGTATACAGTGTTAACAAAATATAATACAATGACCGACATACGCGTCATGGAAGTGCTAATATTAGAAAAGTCCTTGGCGCTCCGAGTCAAATCCTCAGTTGCATCCTCAATTTCATTTGTCTTGTTCCGAACAATATAGGTTACATACATTACATCTTGCGCCTCCGCAAATGGTGAAGCAATTGTAAATAGTTTATGACTCATGAAAGTTCATATCTATCTATGGTGCTATCTATCCTTCTGATGCAGTTAGTATGATAAAGTTAATCAAACAAATCATGTTATCAATCTGTCCTTCACTATTAAAACTTGTTTGTTCCTTTCTGTTAGGTTTTTTTGTAGTCTAGCTAGCTTCATACTAGTTTTATTTATTTTCCTTATCCACGAGTTCATTTTCGGCATATTACAATATTGTATGAGCGAATAGTTTTTTTCCTCATTTCCTATGGTTTTTATCGCCTAGAAACAGCGAAAAATAATGAGATGGAGATTAAAAAGACCTTGAAACAACGCCACTTTTTACCTGCCATCAATGTCATGTACCTAAGTACAATGGGTATATGTTCGCTACGAGAGATTGATGTTCTGACTAGCCATTGAAATACCTATGTGCACCTACAAGTACCCAATTAATTATGTGGTGGATTGCTGCATCCAAGGAAGTCCAAGAGTTCACTATTTACTTCTGATGCTGCAGATCTAGTAGCGCAATCGACATAAATACAATAACTTTATGTATCGAAAAACTATGACCACATTCATGACGTAGGACACAAAATTTAATATCTACTGTTATCACTGCAATGCATTGTTTGTTTGGGACAAGAACGAAGCACACGCGTTATCTAGATAACCGGATTTGTTTTGATGATTTATAAAAGAACTTAGTTGATTACAAAATCTTAGGCGTATGCGCACGCTTCACCGTCGTATAGTAAACTGACTATACAAGTATACATCCATGATCTGAGGACGAGTCCACACCGATCAGCGGCTAAATAAAGACAGCGGTGTCATAGTTTTTATTTATTCTGTCTTAATTTGCGTCAAGGTTGTTTTCATGTAATATCATAAAAAGCAAGTGTTCCCACTGTTTTTGTTATGCGGACTACGGACTGTGCTACGGCGTAGCACTGTAATAAGCCCCATGTTTTATCAAGTCATATTGCACGTCGTCTTTTCCCACAATTCATACCATATTTTAATCAATTTAAACAATATGAGTCGGTACCTACTTGCCAAGTATTAGTTGGTACACTCCCAGATGGAAAATTAAATATTAAGTTATGGGGCAAAAGTTGTATTTCGGTCTGTAATGGAAAATGCGACCAAGCAATATGCAACCTGACACACTGTGTGTAGCGCCTTACCTTTACATCAGTGTGAAATATGTGAATGGCGGTAACGGTCTCTTTATTTACGTCTTTAGCTGCCGAATAGCGGATGTACCTACGTACATACATGTATGTACCGCCGCGAGAGACACAAATAAACACGCAGTATTCCGCTAGTTTTATGAAGGCAGAGGCAAGATGTTTATCCAGCGATCGATCGATATTTTCGGTCCGTTGACACAGCATGTTATCACATGAGTAGAAAAACGGAAGTTATATCGGTTCTAAGAAATTACTATTCCCTCTATTCTTTATGGAGCCAGCGCGGTAGAAAATTGCATAAAAGATCGGAAATAGTGGGAACGTACGTCGATAAATACAGCCTCGTAAACATACAAATACATTTGCTATTTTTATATCCTGTTGTTATCAACTTTATTTAAGCAAAAAGTGCAAATAAAAATTCCCAGAATAAAGTGTACCGATACCTAGGAGTTACAACAATGCGGCCAGTGCATGGTGACAAAATTGGCTGAAACCTCAAGGAATTGAGGAAAACCCAAACAACAAGTGACACATAATGAGCGCTCCTTGTAACTTCACTCATGGTCATCTGTCTGCACTATTTTAAATGATTCATCGATATTCGAAGGCCAGAGAAGACCATGAATATTTGATGCTGGGAAAAAATTGTTGGTTACATTCTCCCATCAGATAGACAAAATTTTTTTTGAAACTCGGTCTAAAACGAGACTTGATAATATGTATGTATGACAGACTTTGTCCAACCATGCATAGGTCAAATGAATAGGCTATTGTTATGTTTCTTGCCATCAAACTTTGAAACAGCATAGTATGTCACCCTTGGCACTATGCAGACAAAGTCTCTAGGTAGTCATACTGAACTTATTAATTCGCAATTTAATTAAAATGGCAAGTATGGTGTACTTTTAGTACCATAGATAATAGCAGTGTGCAGGCGATGGGATTAAAATTTATGTGTACTAAGTACAGACAACAGCAGGTCAACGTATACGAATCTGTCAAATTTTACCAATCCAATGTTAACCTACCTCCATTGTGATAAGGTTGAAAATCGAGTGCAAAAATTTGACAGATTGTGGTAACTTGATGTGCTGTCGTCTGTACTTAAGTAGAATATAGCGTGTTGAGTGTTGTCCTTCATGCGTCACTCACATAATGAGAACACCAAGTAATTATTAACTGTGGGCTGTTCCTGCTTCATCGTCTTTGTTTAAAAGCTCTTTATTAGGAACTTGCAAGTTAACGTAATTGTTTAAGACAGTCTTTTGTCCATTCGCGGGGTGCTTTCACTTATAAAGGCACACACAACTATGTATAGGTAATTGATTTTCGAAAGTACCTATTGATGCGTAAGTAAGTATGATGAGTCAGGTTGTATTCATCAGCAAGCAGTTTTAATTTTGAGAGGTAGTTATAGGTTCCCTCTAACCTTTGTTCGTGTCTGTGTAAGAAAAATAACTTTTCTCTGGATGTACAGACGACAGCACATCAGGTTACTACAATCTGTCAAATTTATGCGATAGATTTTCAACCTTATCACATTAGTGGAAGGTTAATGTTCGATTAATCAAACATTAACCTAAGTACCCCCATTGCGATAAGGTTGAAAATCTATTGCAGAAATTTGACAGATTGTGGTAACTTGATGTGCTGTTGTCTGTACAATAACAATTATTTATTTCAGTAGCACATTGTTTGCCATTTCGGACAAAACACTTGGCATTATTTACCACAAATCTATGGCTACCTATACATATACATATAGTTAGGTATACCAGCTTAGTCAATAAATATTCAGACTTCCTGGAAATGTTAGTGGAATGAGTCCTTGTTATGCTATTTTCAAATGAATTTGTTTAGGAAATATGAAAATGGAGAATATAAACACGAAGTCGATATGTAAACTTCCAACTGTAATGCGTCATGAAATGGATGATTGAGAAAGTCATAAACCGATTGCAGTTTTCTCTGCATATATTTTCTAGAACGGAGAGGTGGCTAAGTACTACAATCTCCTTCACAACAAGAGTTACGATAACTATGAAGCAATATAAACAAGTGCAAGTCCGACCCACATCTAGCACAATGTAGCAATTCTGCGAATTCAACAATGCTTATTGCATTCAACAACACATTTATCATCAAAATAATATCATCCTTTAAAGCCATCGCATTTTTACTGACTTTAAATTAGGTAAGTACCTTTACCATTACGTGTTCAAGCTCAATCTAGTGTGTCGACTTGGTGTGGATCGCGACATGCATAACGTAACACGCACATTCGACCTTCTAACCTCAGAATCTCCCCGATGCGTCATTGCTCATTTCAAAGACATTCAATGCTACTGATAAACAGTTTGGTTGTTTATAAGCAGTTAGTAATTTATCTGCTCATAAATATATTGATACAAAAGTCTTACAACCTGGGGCCTGGACAAAAACCGATGCTGTTTTTACGTATTTACAGGTAAGAACCTATTTAAGAAAGTTTTAATGTTCTCACGTAAGTAAATATTGTATTCTTATGAGAGTGTTAGTTATCCTCAAAATAAGCTACTATTTATAGTAATGAGCCAATTACTTAAATTATTATCTACACCTAGAAAAGTTTTGATTACGATCAAAGTATACCGAAAATTGGTTGTTAGATACGGCATCAGGATACACTTTATAAGCTAGATAACATCGTAATAACTATTTAAGGCGATATGCATTATCGACAAAGATGTAAAATCTCAGATTAAAATATGTATCGAGTTTTCAACCTGTTTAGTTTCTCAAAGTATCTACGTACATATCTGTAATTTAAATCGCACGCATCGGTCAAACCGATTAGAAATCTTAGCGGATGTTATGGAAACATTCAATTATTTGCAAGTAAAATTGATTACTGATTATTGTGAACCGGATTATAAGTTGAATCGTAAATTACTGACTTCGGGATACAACATAAATCTTGAAAATAAAGAACAAGAAATCTACACTAATATTATTAAGCTGAAGAGTTTGTTTGTTTGGTTGAAAGCGCTAATCACAGGAACTACTGGGCCGATTTGAAAAATTCTATCAGTGTTAAATAGCCCATTATCGAGGAAGGCTACTTTTTATCCGGGTGCGCGAAGTATATTCACGGGATGCGTAATTAGCTTTTAGTTTATCAATTTCAGCCACCGCTGATTATTTATTTTCATTTGTTACCATACATCTCTGAGGAGTTTGTTCCACCATTTCTTCTTCCCAGCCAAAACACATAGGAGGTGGTGAAGGGCGGGCATTTATAGGGCTGTCTTTTGTATACTTGAGCTTCAAAAAGTGCTGATTTTCAACCTACTTTGAATAAATGCATTTTGATTTTCTCTATACCTTATAATAAAACATGAGTTGGTACTAAATAGCAACCTAGCTAGGTATACCAATCCCGATCTGTTCATAACGGTATGGACGTGACCAGCAAATCGATAGGCGCGCATTATACAAATGCAACTGTTAGTACTGTACTAGTGAATCTTATGCACCTAAAGTACCTAATGCTTACCATATGTCTAGTCTACGCTCAAGACAATACTTCCATCTTTAGTGCAGGCCAGGAAATTATCCTGATAATTATGTCCGTATTATTTATTGCAATAAATTGGTTTAACAGTGCTTTCGTCGACAATTTGGAGGTCGCATGCTAGCTAACCTACACTAGCTTCCGTCACGTCGTTGGGTTCCCCAGCAAACTGTTATATTCTTGGGTATTTCCATTGGGAGTTTTAAACAGTTTGATAGCAGTCGTGACACTGTAAATGGTAGATGTTATAGAAGGTTTTCATTTAGACATTTTTACGATGCGCAATTGCACAGGGCTTGCATTATGTGCAGCGAAGAATGTTAGTCTCAAATTACCCATCTGGTAACAGGTGCGATATAAGGTTAAACTAGTAATGTTATTGCTTACTGATATAATACAATAGTGGTATACTACTTATTAAGCATAACTTTAGTAGCATTATGTTATTTATGTAACATGAACTTATTATTCAAGTCATTGGATTACTTAGTGTGAAGATTAACATATTCAAACAACATTTATGTTACGCATTCAGGTGTAAATAACCCAGAACACAATTTTTCCTATTCTGCATTGAATAATTATCCTCATTGTATAACAAAAGCTAATACATATAAACATGCAAATACGCTATTGCAACTTTTTTAGGTAAGTAGGTACTTATTACCAGATAGAAGAAGATGCTAATTTCACACTGGAAGTGTTAACTTCGTTGCAGTGTCACATAGATAACTATATTATTTGTCATCATAATGCTGGAGAACCCTTGAGTTCGGTTGCTTCTTTCTTCTACTTGGAAAGAAAATTAGATACACAAGGAAAACCAAGTTTCTATAAAGTGTAAAGATTTTTATTGGACTCGTATCTCAGTCGACTAGTGTAACGACACGTATTGATCGATTAACATTTAAGAAAACCTGATCCTCTATTATTAAGACCAGTTTATGCTGTTAAATTTTCCAAGGCCTTTTTCCCGGGAAATGAGCGACTTCGCAAACGAATGACAAGGTCTCGTTGCGACATTCAGATTCAGGGCTAAATTTTATCAAACTTTGCTGTAAAATGCCTTGTTGCTGTGCAGGAAGGAAGAACATATCCACATTGTTAAATATTGCACAAGTATTCTGCTAGTTACAAGTTAAAACATTTAAAGGAAATAAAGCAAGGCTCTTGCTTGGGGCTCCAGTAAATATGAAAGTTGTGTTTTGTTATAACATAGGTAGATGTTACACCGAAGTGTTATAACATAGATAGATGTTACACCGAAGAAGTCGTACTCCTGTTGCGAACTTCATATTGTATGGAAAACAAATCTGATGCTACAAAATCTATCCCTTCTATGTAAAACAATGATAATAGTTAGCAGCAACATTATTTGCTAAAATCAGCCTTGTTAGCGCTTAGCATACACTACTGTTACACTTTGGTAGTTTCATGTTACAACATCGTACTTGGATGTGCAAATATCACCAAACGTAATTATCACAGTTATCTCCTCTTTATGTAAATAAAGATAATTTAATGCTATTGCTGTAACAACTACGTATCCAGATAGCTTAACATTTATTGCGATTGTATAAGACTGTATTTCTTACGTATGTAATATATAATATAATAACCATGTGTATACTAGTTAGGTACATACCTATCGTGATAACTAAAAAAATATTGATTGCGGCATAATAAGTTGATTGAAACCAATCAAACACAATATCATGCTTTCATGGGGTAGGTAAGTACCCAACTATTTAATGAACGGGCACAGTTCAGCGATCTGCTATAAAGGATTTTATTCAAATTCAATTGAATTACGCTTCCTGACTCTCTGGTCCAGTTCCCATCATAATAGTAGTTTGGTATTGAACAGTAAAAAATAAAAAGATCCCGACCCACCCGGTGCGTTGAAACTTTTTTTATTTCGTTTTATGTTGGTCCAACGAAAATAGATATCTAAAACTGTAGTCGGTGAAACTATATTCAGTTGCAGCATCTAATTCAGAAAAGATTACGCTTACTTTTATTTAATTTACTATTAAAGTTAATATCGAACCTAGAACTAGTTCAGTAATAGTCACAAGGAAAGTTAAGAAGGCATTGCACCCGCATGATCTTCAAAGGACTTCCTTGTTATTATTGTAAGCGCACAGTGATATCTCATAAATATTGCACCAAAGAAAATACATATAGGATTATTTAGTAAATACACAAATAACATCATAAATAGTTTGTCATAATCTAACGAATACACAAAACAACAGGACTTACCATAATCTTTTCCCATAATGGATCAACAACGGGTAGTAATTTAATTTAGTCACTGCACAATTGGAACATTCAGTCTAATTTAACGCTCAACACAGCTCGCTCCTACGCATTAAAACTTTATTACGAACAAATCTCCAGCTTCAATGTTTCTGTGATATTTTCAATTGTTACACATAGTGCAAGAAAAAAAACACCATCGACACTTTTAACCGCGACTAATTGCTTTACCAATTTATATTTTGGGATGTTTTTCACGTGAACGATTCATTACATTATATTTGGTATGTTGAGTCAGTTTATTAAACTTACTCGTTTAATTTGTTTGTTTATTGTCGAAGTGAAAGTTTGTTGTCAGTCGAAAAACTGATATAAAGCGGCGTGCAGGCGAGCCGCGCGCTGAATGCTGACTGGCTTGTTGCGGGCGAGCGAGCGTTCCGTGGCCAGTGGCCTGCCGATGCCGCCTCCTGTCTGATTCACTACCCATACAAAGAGACGTTGGCTTTGTCTCACTACACAAGGTACCTTGTTTTACTAGTTGCGCTCATCGTTGCTGATTATCTAAAGCAGCGGTCGGCAACCTTTTGGCAGGCAAGGGCCACTAGGTAGCAAAAAAACCTAACGGCGGGCCGCACTTGTCATATTAACCCCAGAAGCCGAATGTTACTGTTGTTTTATGTGCATCTCACTTATGGAAGCACACCAATCTTTTGGATAAAATTAATAAAATTATCGGACATAAATTATTATCCATCTTAGATGACCTTCGACGACCGAGCTAGGACGAGAAGTCGGGTCTTTGGCTCTTTGCACTCCCTTCGCCAAACATAGGCACCATGTTTGATGACACCACTTTTAGACTCGCGGTTTGCCTCCATCTGGGTGCTCCTTGCTGCTCTCCTCATCGCTGCCACTGCAGAGAAGCTGTCAACAGCCTCGGTCACCATGGCCTGTCGTGCAGCCGCAGTGCGGGCCGTATACTACGGCATGCGAGCATCAACGACGTGATCCATCGTGTCCTTGTTATCTTCGGCGTTCCAGCCGTACTTGAACCAATCAGGTTGGCACCTGACGATGGCAAGAGACCAGACGGCATGTCGCTATTTCCTTGGAAGTTGGGTAGGACTTTAGTGTGGGACGCGACCAGCGTCGACACTCTTGCGCCAACCCACCTTCCCAGAACTGGGTGTTGTGCTGGCTCTGCCGCTGCACAAGCAGAGAACCTCAAGCAGCGCAAATATAGTAGTCTCATCGGCATCTGTATGTTTGATCCGTTTGAGGGGTTGAAACTCTCGGACCGTGGGGTCCGAGGGCTCATCTTCTTGCCAACGAAATATCCAAGCGCCTGGATGACACTTCGCGTGACCCAAGCGCTGGTTTTCATTTCGCACAGTGGTTAAGCATTGCCATTCAACGTGGAAATGGTGCCAGCCTTTTGAGTGCATGTACCTGGGACTCGTCCTCGACAGCCGGTGGAACTTCATCGAGCATTTCCGACGTTTGGCCCCCAAACTGGAGAAGGCAGGCGCTGCCTTCAAGCGGCTCTTGCCCAATCTGGGGGGTCCAAACGCCTCCTGCCGTCGACTCTACGCGGGAGTCATGCGGTCCATGGCCCTTTACGGGGCCCCGGTATGGGCACGTTCACTGCGGCTTCGAGCCGCGCACTACTTGAACGTGCCCCAAAGGGTGATAGCCATCCGGCTAATCCGGGGGTACCGCACGATCTCCCGCGAAGCGGCTGGTCTTCTTGCCGGGCTGCCACCGTGGGATCTAGAGGCGAGGGTGCTCTCGCGCCTGTATGATTGGCGCGAGGAGGCACTGCGCCGGGGGGAAAACCCGTTGCCACGACAAGTTGTCGCGCAACGGGCGATCCTCCGGCGCGATCTCATGGTGGCATGGAGTGACCGGCTATCGCAGCCCCATGCAGGGCACGCCACAATAGTGGCGGTAAGTCCCCTCTTTGAGGAGTGGCTCGGGAG
>NWSH02000519.1:5385546-5415749 GCA_002382865.2 Heliothis virescens
CCGCCGCCCGCGCCGCGCCCCCGCCCCCGCCGCCGCCCCGCGACTCGCGCAGGGCGCCCAGCGTGCCCAGCCCGAGCCCGCCACCGCTGCTACCTTTCATCTATTCGGACCATTTAAAATTATTTGCTGCACAAAACAAATATTTTCAAACCATGACTGCATACTTCGACATGCGGTGCTAGGTTTCATGGTTAATTTGAAAAGTAATACATATCATAATCATAGTTTCAAATACGTACGAAGGATGGTAAAATCGATCTCGGGAGGCAGGCAGGACTCTGTTGTGAGGCAGGCGCGGAGGCGGGCCCGGCGGCGGCGGAGGACGCGGCTTCCTGGCGGACGCCCGCCGTGCCACCGCACGTCCAGCTGCCTTCCGCTGCAACAAGGTCATTTGGAAAGGTAAAGCATGGGAATGCTATATATACAACTGGATCTTTCTAATGAGTGAATATTTTACCAACTTCCTACTACATAATATGAAACTTACTTTGTGGTCTGAGTTGTGGTTGTGGTGTTGCATGTTCTGACGACCGATGTGAGGGTTGGGCAGCTGCTTCCAATGATGGGAACTCTGTGCGGAAGTGTGGAGATGATGGAGGTGGAAGTGCCACCCATCCGCCGGGTCCAGTACCAGCAACCACACTGCTGTTCGACGTTGTTGACTAAAGAAAGATACATATTGACACACCTATTATAATAGTAAGGCAATTAGAAATAAGGACTCTGGATTATAATAATTTAAAAAAAGGCCACAGACTAGACTAAAGACAACAATGATTATTTACAGCCAGTCAATGACCTTTCATGATAACAAACTTTCAACAATATCAACAAGGTAAAAAATTCTAATCATAACACCTGAGGCAACACTATATTCTTTTGTTTAGCAAACTCAAAGCAAAATGCAATACAATAAAAATGACTTACTATAGTTTGAGAGGTACATGTTGAGGTTGTAGATACAGTTGTAGCAACAGCAGAAATAGAGCTGAAAATAAAATGATTACTTCAGTAAGTACACATCAAAAGGTCAAAAACCCCATCACAGAATCATTCACCTCAAAAAGTAAAGAATAATTTATGTTCTATAAATATGAGATCAATACAGATATATGAATAAAATTATGACCGATTAACATTCTGTAAAATCACTGACCACAAGAATAATTCTTGTACAAAATAGGTTTATTTAAATAGAAATAAGAATTAGAAAGATAGGGCTATTACTTACTTTGTGTTAGGATCTTGACCAGTTTCAGTTTTTAAAGAAGGCAAGTTGGCAGGTGGACGCCTAGCTGAAGGTACTTTTCCAAGGCTTTGCATTCCATGTTTGCGGCTTAGTTGAGATTTCACTGAGGACGGCTCCGAATTCTCGTTCTGTAATTATTAGGCCATTTATTTATTAATAGTTTATTAAACTGCCTCTTTTTGCATCAGTCTAATATAATTACTGTTACACCACAGGTTTGTTAACACTGTATATTTCCTACCAATCTTTAGCAAATCTTTAAAACAAGGTCATTGTCTATATCACTGTTGCAACTAGACAGGCACCAAGGTAGCTGAAGGTCAATTTATTCAACTGTGACTGACTACTACAATTATATAGCTGCCTTGTAGTGTTACTTTGAACAAAGCTTGGTCTACTTCAAGCAGATTTTTAAGAATTTATTTAAAACATTTATTTATCATATTTGTTCATTACAAAATAATTATGTATGAGCATATTCTAGCTATAAATCTACACAATGGCAGAACAGTAATGATTTTTTCAATATTCAGGTCACCAGGGGTTGCATTGGTGGGCGTGTACAGGTAGTATCTCAACACAGAGAGCAAAAAACTGACTCGTATCGTTGGTACTTACCCTGCTGGCGCAATACAAGCTATTGATGTCCAACTTCTGATATTTTTGCTTGCCGGACGTCGGCTTGCTCTGCGCCGTAGTGCCTCCGCCGCCCGGCGTCGAGAGTGCAGACATGCTGCGATGTACACACCATCAGGAGGTCACCCTCGCACCGACCACCAGCTGCAATAAGCCAAACTCGCACTCTAAAGGCCACACTTTAAATGCAACTCACTGCAATCACAAGCAACTAGCCACGACCAAAGACAATCGTCCTTTCATGTAATCCGTTACAATCCGATACTAGTAATAACAAGAAATATTCATACTATTTCCGAGCACTAAATAATAATTACACTATTGAATACGACCACTAAAACACATAACACTTTCACTGCACTGATAGAACAATAAGTTGGAGCCCTGCCCTCAGACATTTATTGACGTGTTACATCCGTCTGATGAACGCTGGATCGATGACTCCTATAATTTCACTTACTTTTTTGTTACACTTATTCACCCGTTATTCTTTTATGACTTTCTACAATCTAGCTCAAAATAACGGTACTAACAGAATTGAAGGAAAAGAACGGTAAATAAACTAAATTTTATCTTTCTAGAAAACAATAAATGCAAAATACAATAATACCTTGGTCCGTTACACTTGGTATCACGGAATAAAAATTATCTAAGCTCGATTGCTAATTTCTTAAAGAAGATTACTTTAGATTTAAACTATAATCTACGCTACCAAAAACTTATATCACTTTATTTTAAGATGGCGTCTCCAAAAGACGATCTCCTTCCTTTTTACAATCAATAGCGTGACGTCACAAAGACAAAGACGCGACACAGCGCTCTCTGGTGGATAAACATAGACAGTTAATTGCAATGGTTGCTAGCATGATAAATGTTTTTTTTTATATATTTATAGAAATATAAGAAAAATGAAAAAAAAACGATGAAATATCAGCATTCTGCTTATAATTGCACAACTATTAATTACCAGGGCTTTTAATAAAAATCTCATTAGAATTTACTGAGTGCCTGTGTGCCACTACAATAAAAATCAAGGTATTAATACCTTGGGCGCACTGTGATATACACACAAGCAGAAGATCAGAAGCAAGAATATTCTAATGTTGAAGCAGATATCGGATTAGTACGATAAAACTAACTATTAATTCCATGAGCTGATTGAACTGTGGGTAGAATATGTAGGTATCAAAAAAGAGCTCGAAGGAAAACAGTTGTTTTAAAAAGGGCCTAGTCCCATTTTCAACAACCAGATAAAGGTCCCATTTAAGAAAAAAGACGGTATCTTTAGAAGTTATGTCCAAAGATACCGACTATTGGGAGTTTTAAATTGTGACAAACAGTTTTAGGTTCGAAAAATAAGATTAGACAAGAAATATATTTCATGAAAATTCCAGCTTCATAAGAAAAAAAAGTAAACGACAGATTACATAAACGACTGTAGGTAAAATTCGCCCATAATTCGTTATTTTATTTAATTTTTTATAATAAACATGTGAGATATCATGATTAAAATTAAAATTCGAATGTCAATGATTAGTGTGTGAGTTTGCAATTGAGCTGTTAAATTATTTTACCATATGTTTGTTGTACCTCAGTTTGTACCCAGTAGTAATAGTAGAGATAGCGACGTACTTTTAGCTCTAGTTCTCTCTTCATTCACGCCTGCGCACGAGAACCTTGCACCATATTGATGAAAGAAAAATCAGTAGGCGAGGATCTGCGGAGAAGCTCATAATACGAGGAGTGTTTGAGAAAACCGGCAGCCATGGCCGGGAATATGGGGATGGAGCAATTGATCCCAATTGTTAATAAGTTACAAGATGCATTCACCCAGTTGGGTGTGCATATGCAGCTGGATTTACCGCAAATAGCAGTAGTAGGTGGCCAGTCTGCAGGAAAGAGCTCTGTGTTAGAAAATTTTGTGGGCAGGTAAGTCTCTCATCTTAGCTGTTACCGATTGACCATCATCATTTTTCTTGTATCAGCAAAAGACCAAAGTTAATTTAATGTTATATCTGCAGGGTTTTATTCACCTATTGGCCTATTGGATATCGATCTTCGCTTTAAATAAAGGAAAAGACAATTTAAAACTAATACGGTTCTTATTTTTAAATAAACCAGAATTACGTAAGCGCCGGATTTTTTTTAAATTATACATCAAACTTTTTGTTAAATTTGTATCATGTATTTTGGTTGAATGATTTTTAATATTCAAATAACAATTAAGTTGACAAATATTTATAACATTCAAAATCATTATCATAAAAAAATCTTTCCTGGAGAAAAAAAATTTTTTTTTCTTATTTGCAAGAGGCGGACTGTACGTTTGGGCTAAGTCTTTTACTGTAGAATTAAAAATTAAAAAGGATGATTTTATACGAGAGACTTTTCTTAGATATGATTTAATAATTTAATTCAGCTGATAACATTCTTATCTTCTGTGAAATTACGCTTTTACGTATTTTTATACAGTGGCCTAGATTTAGTGCGCATGTCGAGCTGTATTGATTTACTAATGCTCAAATGTCAATGGTTGCGTAGGGTCAATATTTAAACTTGATTGATATAAAATAATTCTACTGAAATATTTATTATTTTTTCTATAAAATATCGTTAGACCCGAGTAGTACTTTTGTAACAATAGTTCTGAAACAGCATGCTTAAAATATTTATAAAGAATTGTTTGTTTCAAGTTTGAACCAAGATAGTCGTGATACAGACAGAGATGGAGAATGTTTTGATATAGTCTGCATTACCACCGACTACGCTTTTTCTTTTTGACAGTAGTTGTATCAACTTGAATCGGAACGTAGTGTAACCACCCACCACCATATTGAAAAATAAATTAGTTTATCGATGATGAATTGATGATGAGCAAGTGTTATTAGTGTTTTAAAGTGATAAAAGTTTAATGTATATTAGAAAAAATGGCTGGAAATTTCGGAATGCAGCAGTTAATCCCTATTGTAAACAAATTGCAAGATGCATTTGTGCAAATGGGCGTGCACATGTCTTTAGATCTCCCCCAAATTGCAGTTGTGGGTGGTCAGTCTGCAGGAAAGAGTTCGGTGTTAGAAAACTTTGTAGGCAGGTAAGATTTCGCATCCAATAGGAAGTTGTATTATTCAATAATAAACTTTTGAATGCACCGAAGACGTCGGAAATACGTACGTCTCCTTTGTTTATTGTAAAGACAGTGATGTATTGGTTCAATGTATCGTGAACAAGAATACAAAAAACATTATCTTAGTGAATATTTTCTACATGTTATAGCAAATAAACTAATCTAGTAGGCTACATCACAGTTGTTTGTGATGAGTCATAAGTAACCTTCCCAAACAACAATAATAGTGTCATGTATGAATGTAATAAGAGAATTATTATCTAGTTATTTGTAACAAGTATTTTCCTAAAAGGTAAATAGATTCATGTAGATACTTGTGTTCAAGATATATGTAGAAAAATCATTTAATTAACACTGTCTGGTATATTATACAGGAACAATAAAATGTTAAGAGAGTTAGCGATAGTGAGTCACTGAATTTGGGCCTATGTGAATGTCTATAAAATATTAGAAAGAATATTAGAATGCATTTACTGGAGATAATATGATAAAGCAGAATTAAGTAGTAGGATAAAAAAGAATAACTAAAAAGGCTCTATAGCTATATGCACAACAATTCTCTAAATTAAGTATATTATTTAGTACAGATAACATGCAATGTTAAGTTTCCAAATGTGAGTTTGTTAGAAAGATGATCGCTGGCAGCTGTGTGAATTTGTATGCCCTATAACTGACATTAAAAATTTACCAAAACCTCATATACATAAATTGAAGTATTTTTGTTGCACTCAGTGAATAACATATACTTCATATTTCATGTTCTAAGTCAAAAACAACAAGTTTGTGTGGAACAAAAAGATAGTAATTAAACTCATTATTGCTATAAATTTAATTGTGAAGATGCATTAGCAATAAAATATATCTTAGAATAGAAGAATTAGAAATCCTATAAACTAGAAAATTAATCTTAGCTGTTGGATTGAAGTCCTGCAATTNATATAGTCTGCATTACCACCGACTACGCTTTTTCTTTTTGACAGTAGTTGTATCAACTTGAATCGGAACGTAGTGTAACCACCCACCACCATATTGAAAAATAAATTAGTTTATCGATGATGAATTGATGATGAGCAAGTGTTATTAGTGTTTTAAAGTGATAAAAGTTTAATGTATATTAGAAAAAATGGCTGGAAATTTCGGAATGCAGCAGTTAATCCCTATTGTAAACAAATTGCAAGATGCATTTGTGCAAATGGGCGTGCACATGTCTTTAGATCTCCCCCAAATTGCAGTTGTGGGTGGTCAGTCTGCAGGAAAGAGTTCGGTGTTAGAAAACTTTGTAGGCAGGTAAGATTTCGCATCCAATAGGAAGTTGTATTATTCAATAATAAACTTTTGAATGCACCGAAGACGTCGGAAATACGTACGTCTCCTTTGTTTATTGTAAAGACAGTGATGTATTGGTTCAATGTATCGTGAACAAGAATACAAAAAACATTATCTTAGTGAATATTTTCTACATGTTATAGCAAATAAACTAATCTAGTAGGCTACATCACAGTTGTTTGTGATGAGTCATAAGTAACCTTCCCAAACAACAATAATAGTGTCATGTATGAATGTAATAAGAGAATTATTATCTAGTTATTTGTAACAAGTATTTTCCTAAAAGGTAAATAGATTCATGTAGATACTTGTGTTCAAGATATATGTAGAAAAATCATTTAATTAACACTGTCTGGTATATTATACAGGAACAATAAAATGTTAAGAGAGTTAGCGATAGTGAGTCACTGAATTTGGGCCTATGTGAATGTCTATAAAATATTAGAAAGAATATTAGAATGCATTTACTGGAGATAATATGATAAAGCAGAATTAAGTAGTAGGATAAAAAAGAATAACTAAAAAGGCTCTATAGCTATATGCACAACAATTCTCTAAATTAAGTATATTATTTAGTACAGATAACATGCAATGTTAAGTTTCCAAATGTGAGTTTGTTAGAAAGATGATCGCTGGCAGCTGTGTGAATTTGTATGCCCTATAACTGACATTAAAAATTTACCAAAACCTCATATACATAAATTGAAGTATTTTTGTTGCACTCAGTGAATAACATATACTTCATATTTCATGTTCTAAGTCAAAAACAACAAGTTTGTGTGGAACAAAAAGATAGTAATTAAACTCATTATTGCTATAAATTTAATTGTGAAGATGCATTAGCAATAAAATATATCTTAGAATAGAAGAATTAGAAATCCTATAAACTAGAAAATTAATCTTAGCTGTTGGATTGAAGTCCTGCAATTATCTTATGGCCGGTTTCTGAGTCTCGCTATCGAAAGGTTATCTATTCATTTTTAAGGGAAAATGAATAGATAAACCACCGATAAAGGTGCTCAGAAACTGGCCATTAATCCATTATTATCCAGGTAGGGAAGGAAAAAGACGAACTAGCAATCAATGCTAATTTCTTCCATTACTAGGGCCATTTGTTCTTCTGCATTCTCTGCCTAGGGTTGCCTTGGAATGTCTATAATTCAATATTAAAGCAAAACAATTTTAAGGCCTATTTTCCCCAAGAAGATAACATTTGAGTAAAGAAAGCAGCTGTGACAGTTGTAATTTAACCAACTGATTAACAACTGTCGATTAAATTGGTCCTAAAATGGTTACTTGTACCTACTTATCTTAACATAGCTTTATACAGCATTATTCATCCTTATCCTAAAACTATCACAGAAAACTAATGTGGTTTTTGCCCATGAACAAAGAGATTCAAGCAGGTAGAGGTACAAGAGAGTACACCGGTGTAACACTGCTGGGATACTAATTCCATACAAGTTATTTTTGGAAATGACCAGTAATGTTGAATGATTATGATAAATTCGTTGTACCATAACAACTTGCATAGTTTTTACCTATAAATGTGAAATAATGATTGCACTGAGTAGAACATCAATATGAATTATTTTGTCAACTTATAAAACCAATGTAAGACAATGAAAAAATGATATTGCCTTGATCTGAATGAGTGTGAAGCAAATTTTCTGAAATGACTGTGTAGTGTGTACTTAATGCATTACATATTACCCATGAGTCATTTATCATGCATTCTGCTGTAATTATGTCTGGGTAAATTGTGTGGTATCAACCAACTTTAGGATTATTTTTCTGTTAGAGCTTGTAAATAATTCTAGGACCTTTTTGTTAATATAAATTACTAGTTTCTGCCAGCGGTTTTACCTGCATCTTGGGCTAACTGATAAATGAACCTGAATAAAAAGTAGCCCTGATAAATTGGCTATTTAACATTCACATAATTTTTCAAATCGTACCATTTGTTCCTGAGTGTAGTGCATTCAAGGAAACAAACTCTTCAGCTTTATAATAGTAGTACCTATAGTATAGGTATTTTTGTCTCCGCTATTTATATTCATGAAAAAGGTTTTAATAAAACCTTTACTTTGTTATAGGGATTTTCTACCCCGAGGATCCGGAATAGTAACTCGTCGCCCATTGATTCTGCAGCTCATACATGGAAACACAGGTATACAGTAAAATTATATGGCCAATTCTTGGTGCCACACTTTGTTTTATAAATTCAGCTAACGTGTAGTTCATTATTGTGCAAAATATGATCATTAACCTTCAGCAGTGTTCCAAATGTTAAAACAACTAATTGGCTTACTAATACGAGTCATTACAGTATGTTCAAATGTACGTAGATGTACAGCAAATATCACTGTTGGAAGACGAACCTGCTTGCTTGTAACCTTGCATAATTTGTTAAACTAAAATGCAATTTATGGTACACAGAACTCTGTGATATTTTTTTCCGGTCACGAATAGGTCAATAGCCTTTCGTTACGCATGATTGGTCAGAACTATACTTTTCGTGATGTATTTAATGACAGATTTGATGATATTTAAACGTTTCGGCCGTGAGTTTTAGGCTGTCAAAGCCAAAACAATTAGTGCCGTACTTGTTTAATTTTCCCTGTTTGCATAGGTATGTGCATTAGGTTAGGTTGAAAACCGCCCTAAATTGTTGGGAAAAGGCTAGGCAGATAATTATCGTTTATAAGCAAAGCTGAATGAAGGTTCAAGTTAGCTGGACTTATCTGTTTCTCAAGTCACATAGTGGAAGACAAAAACCCCCCATAAATGAGTAAATATCATCCTCTACAGAAGGTAGAGCAGTACACTTTGTCTAGATCACATGATAGGCTATACATACATACTTATCAACCGTTTATTTTTACACACCTATATGGCGTTTTATCGATTATCTGCTTTATCTATAAATATTGTAGATCGCGAAACTTTTGCTGGAATTACACTGACATTTATCTAAACACATATTTCTTTTAATTTTCTTAGAATATGCGGAGTTCCTCCACTGCAAAGGCAAGAAGTTCGTTGATTTCAATGAAGTGCGCGCTGAGATTGAATCTGAGACTGACCGGATCACCGGCTCCAACAAGGGTATATCACCAGTCCCGATTAATCTGCGTGTATACTCCCCAAATGGTAAGTTTGAAGAAACACGACATTATTTTTGTTTCCAGCCTTCAATTAATAATAAGTCTTTTCCAAACGTTTTCATGTAATTACATTGCTCCCACTCAAGGCGTGGCTGTATCTTGGGTACCAATTAACCTTTAGAAAAAGAGTAAAAAAAGAGTTTTTTTTCGGAAAATGTTATTTGTAGATACTTTTATTTAGTAGTTTGTGTTTGGCTGCCTTTAAATGTAAGCAAGGGCCTCCTTACGGAGGATTATGCCAGCTTCGACGGCAAAAACATGACCTTTATTCTACACAAGACAATAGGCATAATTAGTTTTGTATCTATCGTAAACTTCTGAAGGCGCGCAAATGGGACGGAACCGGAAGTATCTTCATACGCATGCGTAGCGTTATGGATTGTCAATTTTATGAAGTCAATGGCCGACGAATGCGTGATACTCGTTATCATATCGAACAACGACATTTATGTTTCCTTCTGTTTGGGCATCAAAGCGGCATTTGACGATCTAATTTAATATAGTTTATATGTTGAAAACTCTTCCTGGAACATACATATACATAATCTATATCTATACTAATATAAAAAGCTGAAGAGTTTGTTTGAACGCGCTAATCTCAGGAACTACTTACTGGTCCGATTTGAAAAATTCTTTCAGTGTTAGATAGCTGTCTTTATCGAGGAAGGCTATAGGCTACTTTTTATCCGGGTGCGCCGAGTAGTTCCCACGGGATGCGGATGAAACCGCTGGCAGAAGCTAGTGTATTGTAAAGGGAACTATGCAGGGGTTATGCAAAATGCAAACCCACCCATAGTGTGGTTCCACCTTTGACAACACGCCTACCAACAATAAGATTCTTTATAACAAAAGAATAATACGGTTTTATTCTTTCACGTAATTCATGCATCTTTACTTCAGTAGCTAAGATCCGGAAGTAATTACCCTAGTATGATTTTCTACAACTCGAGCTACTTATTCGGCAGTGCTATTATTATGGTTTCAAGTACGATAAGTAAGAGTTGCCATTCCAAATCAGTCATTCGTCAAATCGGCTATATTCGTAGCTGGCAGTTGTTAGGATTCACGTTATTAAATCAGACGTAATAACTTACTGAAGTTACTTATCAGAACTTTTAGAACATTTTGTTTTGTATGCCGAGGAGATGTCTCGTAGTAATAAATAATGAGTCAATGTTAATCGCAACGCTTTAGATAAGCCAATGGCCAGCTAATTGATAATGATGTATCATACTCTCTTATCTACTGCTGTAAATATAGGTTTTTGTCCCCATTTGTTAAGGAATAAACCAACGTTTGTCAATAAGTTCATTCATTATAAAATACGCATATTGCATTCCGAGGAATTAATTCTACTACATACTTATAATGAATGAAAAAATATGTGTCAGTAGAAGCGGTATTTCTTCCGCAGCTTATATGGAGGGAAAACGATTTATTGATAAGTAGTTTGTTGTGGGTACTAGATAGTACATGGATGCGTTTATATAGTCGTATTAATTATGCAAGATTGATCATTAAACTGTTATACGATATTCCATACATTTGTAGTTTGATATTGGCCTACATAATCAGTACTGCTTAATGTCGGTCTCAGGCTTAATAAGTTAAATTGTTTTTTTTGTTCGTTAATAATTAGCATAGAATATGTCTCTACGTCACTACCTAAAATATTCCTAAATGCTCCAACTACGGCGGAATATTAGATTTCTATGACGCATATATAATCTTATTAACTTACAAATAAAGGATTAACCACGCTTATTGTACAGCGAGCATTATCTTGACGCTCGGCATATTTACTACATTCCACAATCAGCATCACGGGTCTACTATTAATAGATAGGTATGTGCTTGAGCTGTGTATTTTTATACATAACTGAAAAAATAATGAGTATATGGTAGCTGTAACAGTGAAGGTCATACTGAATGTTTAAACAAATGAAGTGAGCTAAAAATTTGTCGTCCCCAGTAGTATTATTGGCACGACAATTGCGAAGTTTACATGAAACTATCATACGACATAAATCTTACGTTATCTGTCCTTATCATGTAATACATCATTATCTCTTTCACCGATCGTTACACCTCGTATAAAAGATATTTTCATGTATTGTACCACACCAGGCGCAAACATTGCGAATGTGTAATAAACATTTCATGCCTTGTGTCGCCGATTTATGCCAGCATACCAAAATGTAAATATTTAATTATAATTTACGGCTAATTAATAAAAAATATTTCGCAAATGTCAATAAACTGTAAATTATTTATCTACAGTATTATTCCAAACACTGATTTGTTGTTAAACATTACACAGCTTATTATTAACCGATAACAATGACCTTGTGTTATTCTTCAAATACAAACATTCCGTACCAGCTAACGTATGCAACTTACTAGTGTTTAAAGATTCGACAATAAGAAATATTTTGGCACGCACCGCAGGTTTATAGGTCAATTTAGCTTCAACGCTGAGGTAGCTATCTATGTCATGCTTTCGGACAGAATAACGTTAAATTTTAGCCTTATTTTATTCTAGGGCCACGTCATCGTGGTTAACCACAATATAACATTTGTACTTCTTAATGGTTTTTCATATTAGTATATTGAATTAGCGATTTGTTTCTAATGAAATCGTATTATGCTTTCTTCGTAGTAGCGCAAACATTGATGACACATAAGGCAATTGATTATTCTGTCCTACATTACAGTGCTCAACTTGACCCTGATTGACTTGCCGGGTCTGACGAAGGTGCCCATCGGCGACCAGCCCGCGGACATCGAGCAGCAGATCAAGGGCATGATCTTCCAGTTCATTAGACGCGAATCATGCCTCATCCTCGCCGTCACGCCCGCCAACACCGACTTGGCCAACAGCGATGCTTTGAAACTCGCGAAGGAAGTCGATCCACAAGGCTAGTTCATTTGATATTTATTGCCTTTTAATTCACTCTATGAGTCATTCGTTTAATGAGGTAAATTAAAATCTATACATGTCTAGTGTATGGCTTTGGGGTAAAATGAATGATTCAGCTGGAAACGATGATTTGTTTTTATAATGATAGTGTTTTTAGAATGCACTATGACTGCTCTTGTACATTGTTACAAATTGCACCGATTTTGCAATGTCAGACCTCATAAGTTATATCTATTTTATTTGTTTGCCTAGTGAGGTCATTCAACTTCCTTTTTTGGACATAACCGTTCGTAATGCTCATAGTCTCAGGCATTTGAAGAACGCTAATATTTACGTAACAATAATGGCGGTGTTGCAGGTCTGCGCACGATCGGTGTAATTACGAAATTAGATTTGATGGACGAAGGCACGGATGCTCGCGATGTGCTCGAGAACAAACTGTTGCCGCTGCGGCGCGGCTACATCGGCGTCGTCAACCGATCGCAGAAGGATATCGATGGACGCAAAGACATCACCGCCGCTTTGGCCGCTGAAAGGAAATTCTTCCTTAGGTATGCATACCGCTTACTAATATAACTTCTGATTGTTTCCGTCATGCTAAATAATATTGAATTTGTGTGAAAAAATAATGCTGTAAATCTTTCCTCGCATTGATTTTCCGGAAATGAACTCGGCTACCATGAGACTCACATTTGATTCTAGAAGGAACTGGCTTCGCATACATTGATTTAACCTGTGAGGTAGAATATTGATAACAAAAAGTGCTTATAAAGTAATTAGTTTAAAGACAACCTATACAAACATGATGAATTATCAAAATATTGGTATCTACTTTAGTACATTACTCATCTTATCAGTGATTCATAAGTTCCTGGAGATTTGTGTTGTATCAGCATGTCTACATATGATCGACGTCACCGGGCCAGCCGAGTGCTACTTGTATAGTTGCGACATATAAACTATGATACTGAGATATAGGTTGCTCTCGCTACACTATCGGCCTGACCTACTTCCGTGCGTCGATTGCATTTGCAATTTCTGTGAGATTGAGATTTATCAAGTTCTTATTAGTTCGTTTTATATAATTTTGATTTTATAAATTGAAATCATGTTATTATGTAATTTTTAGTCAACATTTATTTATCTAGATTAATTAAAATCGTAAATCTTAATTAAATAAGTTACATGATTAATTTAGTAATTGATCAGCATTACTCTTATCTAAGGAAAAATCATACGATATTGATTAATTTCAAAAGGTTTTTAACCTTTTCATTAACCGACTACAAACAAAGGAAGGAAGTTCTCCTTTCGACCGCATGTATACTTAAAATTTTTTTGTCTATCAAAAGTCAAATCAGATCAAAAGGGCTTAACTCCAATAATGGCCTAATGTTTTCCAAAGAATCAGCATCATCTCTCCCAGTTGCCCCATCTTCGATCTTCCTACAATAAAATCATGTTTTCTTCTATTCCAGCCACCCCTCGTACCGGCACTTGGCGGACCGCCTCGGCACCCCGTACCTCCAGCGCGTGCTCAACCAACAGCTGACGAACCACATTCGGGACACGCTGCCCGGCCTTCGGGACAAGTTGCAGAAGCAGTTGCTGACCCTCGAGAAAGATGTCGACCAGTACAAGCACTTCAGACCCGACGACCCTTCTATCAAGACAAAGGCTATGTTGCAGTAAGTTAATTTGAAGATACAGTTATACATGTATAAGTGTTATACAGTTATAGATCTATAAGTAAAATACATACATACTATTCTGGTCGTCTGTTATATCCATATCTTAGTTTTGCTTACCAATTACACAGTATTAATAGGTTTTCTGTCGAAAGTCGGGGTTTAGTATTCTATGATAATATCTTTAGACTTTTTCATCGTCCCACTACTGGCCACAGGCCTCCTCTCACACTGAGAAGATAATATGCGGCTCCCTAAAAGTGGATATAGACTAACAAAACATAGAATAAACGTGGTATATGTTTGTTTTTGGTTTTCAGGATGATCCAGACTTTGCAAACGGACTTTGAACGCACAATCGAAGGTTCTGGATCAGCGCAGATCAACACAAACGAGCTGTCGGGTGGTGCGAAAATCAACCGGTTGTTCCACGAACGATTCCCATTCGAAATTGTCAAGATGGAATTTGACGAGAAGGAACTGCGTAGGGAGATTGCATTCGCTATTAGGAATATTCACGGTATTAGGGTAAGTGCGCAATGAATCTTGTACGAAACTATATTATTTCAATAAAGTGAGAAATAATAATTTTAATGTTGTGGTCCATAGGTGGGCTTGTTCACTCCGGACATGGCGTTCGAGGCTATTGTAAAGAAACAGATTGCGCGATTGAAGGAGCCCAGTCTCAAGTGCGTTGATCTTGTCGTATCGGAGTTGTCCAACGTCGTTCGTATCTGCACTGAAAGGGTAAGACAGACTTTAATATTAAGTACTCTTAATTCTTTAGCTTTTATTTTTCGAAAATAATACTTGATTTGACTGTTTCCAGATGTCCCGATACCCCAGGTTGCGTGAAGAGACGGAACGCATTATCATGTCTTACGTTCGTTCTCGCGAACAAATGTGCAAGGATCAACTGGTACTGCTTATCGATTGCGAGCTTGCTTACATGAATACAAACCACGAGGACTTCATCGGATTTGCCAAGTAAAGCATTTTGTACTATCAGATTGGATCTCGCATATCAAGTTGAACGGGAGTTATAATGAAAATGATTAATTTCGTTCCAGTGCTCAAAATCAGTCTGAGAATTCTACGAAATCAGGACATCGCGCGCTAGGAAACCAGGTCATCAGGAAAGGATACATGTGCATTCACAACTTGGGAATCATGAAAGGTTGGTTGGCTTTCCTAAAAAAAAAATCTAGAAATTCTTTCTTTTTTCCTTGTATTCATAAACATTTGTCTTTTATCAGGAGGTTCCAAGGATTATTGGTTCGTGTTGACCGCGGAAAGCATCTCGTGGTTCAAAGACGAGGAAGAACGAGAGAAGAAGTACATGCTACCTCTGGACGGACTCAAGCTGCGGGATCTCGAACAGGGCTTCATGTCGCGGCGGCATATGTTCGCGCTCTTCAACCCTGAAGGCAGGAATGTCTACAAGGTGAGAAAGAAATAAGGACCTCCAGTGTCTAATACGTGTATTATAGAGTACGGGACAGACTTCACCTATCACTAATGTTTAGTCTAGAATTCCGGCGCGATGATTAGTGAAATTATGTGTGAGTAAATAGGCTAAATTAGTGTCAGGAATTGATATGACTTCAATAAACAAAATTTAAGGCCGTTTGTTTAACTGGCTGGAATTCTCTAAATCGGTTGCTACAATAGCGTTATCATTTGTATAAATTAATGTATAATTAACGCGTCTGAAAATTGTTTTACAGGATTACAAACAACTAGAGTTGTCGTGTGAGACACAAGATGATGTCGACTCTTGGAAGGCGTCGTTCTTACGCGCGGGAGTCTACCCTGAGAAGACCTCCGAAGCTGCCAATGGAGACGAGGTAAACATACTCCATACTAACTGTCCTATTTATTATGTCCTGCCTGTCTTATTTATTTTTCTAATCTTTCTTACCCCCTCTACAATATTTCCATACGTCTTCAAATATTGCAAATATAATTATGTTTTCTTTTGAGCTTATTTACTTACTATATGGCTTTATAATAATGGTGTTTAATATTGTTGTGAACTATATATTTAAATATACCTACTATATGTCGGTTTTGTTATAAAATCTGTTGTTTTGCCATGCTATACAGAGTGAAGGAACCGAGGTTTGTTTATACAGGCTTATGAACATTTACACAGTACATAGATCACACAGAACACGGTGGTCGCACATTTAACACAACGTTACGACGTGAATTTCAAGAATTACTTTTATACTAACCTTTATTTTAGTTTATTAACTGTTGATTTTATCACTGTGATATTATACTTAAATTATTTAATTTTCTTGAAATACATTCTAGCTATTGTAGCATGAGACGTGTAGAGTGCTGTTTTGTCATTTTGATGTTAGTTTCACATGCACTTCATTGTCATACTATAAATCGCCACTCACTCCTAACAATTGTACGTAATAACATGTAATATGGATGAATACACAACAAAACTGACACTGTTTATATCTGTTTTTAATAGTTAGAATAACGTCTGTATGTCGTGCTTCGTTGGTTTGAACAGAATTGCAAGGTTTTAATCAGTTTTCTTTTGTTTCATTATTTTTTAAAAATTGTGGAAGTTCCATTCAATTTTGTTTTAGCATGTTTATGTTTTTTATTTTTTAGTTATTTCTGCCTTTCCTGGGGTTGGGTGGAAATAAATCAAGAGTAAGTGACTCGTATTTTAAAAGCTTGTTTGCTGGATTTTTTACTTGTTTACAAAGGTGATGTGCGATATACTTAGGCGGTAGTTGTCGATTTGTATTATAAAGAATTATTGCATGTGCAATTAATGAATCACAAATGATAAACATCATATTGTAAGGCATAAAAACATCAATTAGTGTGTTATGAATCGTTCGGTAACATGGTTTTGGTTATATTGTCATACGTTTTAAGGTTCGTTCATATCTACGTTCAGACATTGAGCGTGTCAGACACGTGGTGTGGCCGACACTATCATTTAAAAAAAAAATTAAGGGCAAGCATGGGCTAGCATTCTTTAAAATGTTTTATGTACATGTCTTTGGCAGTCAGTCAAATACTGTCAGCCGTTAGATTACTTACCTTTTTGCTGCTAGTCTGCTTGATAGCGACTATCGTTCACGTTACGTGTGGGGCACGCTATTTGCTGGTAGATGAATGAAAATGAAAAATTGTTTATTTGTAGAAAATTTACATTAATGGTTACGTCCTAGTTCCTACACTAGATGTGAACGAAGCTTCATTCTTAGCATTGATTGACTTCATGGTTTCCATGGTTTCGTGGTAGATTGTTTCTGGTGAGTATGGTAGAGTCGTAACATTGCATCGAACTGATTTAAAAAAATGTTTTGCTATTAAGGATTAATTGTCTTTGTTTTTAAATTACTTACTTAACTAATGTTTTAGGAAGTTGACTAATGTTGAAGCATGCTGTAACAAAATGAGCTTATTATCCAGGCATACAAACAAACAGAATATTGTATTTTTGACGTAATATAACAAATATTCTCTAGGAGGTAATTTTATATTAGGTACGTTATATGTTTTTAGTACAGTTTCAATCATCGTAGTAACGCAATATGATTTATCTATTTAAATTTATTTGTAATTGTAAGTATACCTAGTTGGTGAACGTGCCTATGATATTAACACGCTTTTTGATTAAATCGGTGTATCAAGACCTTGAATGCTGTTTTTAATTACTAAAAAATTTGGTGAGAAGAGGCATCAGACAGTATTTGAAAAAAAAATCTAAGCGTATTTTTGCCTGCATGCTTTTGGAAAGAGGCCATAAGAGGTTTGGTTTTGAGGGTTCAAATTGGAACATTGGCAAAGCTGTGCTATATCTCGTCTCATGTGGTTTGCTGCTTATTGACCGTCCTTGACAATTAATATAATAACTGCCACTACACTGGTATTATGAATACAGTTTAGAAATAATATTTAAGTATTTAGTGAATTGTAAGCTAAAAAGCTTGCAATTGTGGCGTCTAATTGGCTAATTTTAAAAGGATAATGTGTTGTTTAATACACATTTTTGATAATTCCTTCGATAATTCTCTGTGCACGATATTTAGTCAATTACGACGCCTAATACATAGAACATATTTTGCTAGTACTTAGTAGTAAATTTACAGCAGCTAAGTTTATTGTATTATGAATATTACGCTTTTAAGAAACAGAGTTGAAATGTAAACATTGTCGTCTTAAATTGGTTCTACAAACTATAATTTCAAGTTATAATATTTTTTAATTAAGTTCATTCTTATTGGTCAACAATAAAGGCAAAAACACGGTAGCTATATCACCCTGTAATTTTTTTTTACGTGTAATTACCTAGTTTTTGTAATTCTCATTGCAGACTTCAGACAGTTCAGGCACAAGTAGCATGGACCCGCAGCTGGAGCGGCAGGTGGAGACTATCCGCAACCTCGTGGACTCGTACATGCGCATCGTCACCAAGACCACGCGCGACCTCGTGCCCAAGACTATCATGATGATGATCATCAATAATGCCAAAGATTTCATCAATGGGGAACTACTTGCACACCTCTACGCTTCCGGTGATCAGGTACGTCATTTAAAGACTCATATTTTTTATTGATTGTATTGTAGAAAACCATAAAGTTAAATAACATACATATTATTGTTTTTCCAATTAAACTTGTATTTGTCTCCCGGCAAACGTGGCTGTTATTTCTGAGACAGTTAAGTTCCCAGTCCGATTTTCGAATCGTCCAAATAAATAGTAGCCCAAATTCTCAATACTTCCGTATTCTATATGTGAAGTGTATGTAATGTATATCACTTTATATTTTATCGTTACAGTCACAAATGATGGAAGAATCCCCCGAAGAGGCACTGAAGCGCGAGGAAATGTTGCGCATGTACCACGCGTGCAAGGAAGCTCTACGGATTATTGGCGACGTCTCCATGGCAACGGTGAGCACGCCGGTGCCGCCGCCCGTCAAGAACGACTGGCTCGAGAGCCGCCTCGACTCCAACCCGCGCCTGTCGCCGCCCTCGCCCGGCGGCCCGCGCCGCGCCGCACCGGCGCAACAAGGTTAGTGTGGACAAATGTGCTATGTGTTGCTTTTATCTTTGGATTGCGCTAGGGTCATTAGATTGTATTGGTCCAATCTAGATGGCTAACGATCAAAGATAGTCGTTCATCTTATTATGTCACACAAGCTGATGAACTTGCCAAACCTGGTCAACCTTCTTTGAAAGTGGCACATGAAGTTCATAAGCTTTCAATAGGTCAATTACCTTCCTCATTGCTTGTCGATACCGCACAATTTGATTTACAAGTGCACTGAAAGGCTCCTCGTTAAAGCTATTGGTGATGTGGCAGGATCGCTGGGAAGCCGAGGTGCACNAGGCTTATGAACATTTACACAGTACATAGATCACACAGAACACGGTGGTCGCACATTTAACACAACGTTACGACGTGAATTTCAAGAATTACTTTTATACTAACCTTTATTTTAGTTTATTAACTGTTGATTTTATCACTGTGATATTATACTTAAATTATTTAATTTTCTTGAAATACATTCTAGCTATTGTAGCATGAGACGTGTAGAGTGCTGTTTTGTCATTTTGATGTTAGTTTCACATGCACTTCATTGTCATACTATAAATCGCCACTCACTCCTAACAATTGTACGTAATAACATGTAATATGGATGAATACACAACAAAACTGACACTGTTTATATCTGTTTTTAATAGTTAGAATAACGTCTGTATGTCGTGCTTCGTTGGTTTGAACAGAATTGCAAGGTTTTAATCAGTTTTCTTTTGTTTCATTATTTTTTAAAAATTGTGGAAGTTCCATTCAATTTTGTTTTAGCATGTTTATGTTTTTTATTTTTTAGTTATTTCTGCCTTTCCTGGGGTTGGGTGGAAATAAATCAAGAGTAAGTGACTCGTATTTTAAAAGCTTGTTTGCTGGATTTTTTACTTGTTTACAAAGGTGATGTGCGATATACTTAGGCGGTAGTTGTCGATTTGTATTATAAAGAATTATTGCATGTGCAATTAATGAATCACAAATGATAAACATCATATTGTAAGGCATAAAAACATCAATTAGTGTGTTATGAATCGTTCGGTAACATGGTTTTGGTTATATTGTCATACGTTTTAAGGTTCGTTCATATCTACGTTCAGACATTGAGCGTGTCAGACACGTGGTGTGGCCGACACTATCATTTAAAAACAGAATTAAGGGCAAGCATGGGCTAGCATTCTTTAAAATGTTTTATGTACATGTCTTTGGCAGTCAGTCAAATACTGTCAGCCGTTAGATTACTTACCTTTTTGCTGCTAGTCTGCTTGATAGCGACTATCGTTCACGTTACGTGTGGGGCACGCTATTTGCTGGTAGATGAATGAAAATGAAAAATTGTTTATTTGTAGAAAATTTACATTAATGGTTACGTCCTAGTTCCTACACTAGATGTGAACGAAGCTTCATTCTTAGCATTGATTGACTTCATGGTTTCCATGGTTTCGTGGTAGATTGTTTCTGGTGAGTATGGTAGAGTCGTAACATTGCATCGAACTGATTTAAAAAAATGTTTTGCTATTAAGGATTAATTGTCTTTGTTTTTAAATTACTTACTTAACTAATGTTTTAGGAAGTTGACTAATGTTGAAGCATGCTGTAACAAAATGAGCTTATTATCCAGGCATACAAACAAACAGAATATTGTATTTTTGACGTAATATAACAAATATTCTCTAGGAGGTAATTTTATATTAGGTACGTTATATGTTTTTAGTACAGTTTCAATCATCGTAGTAACGCAATATGATTTATCTATTTAAATTTATTTGTAATTGTAAGTATACCTAGTTGGTGAACGTGCCTATGATATTAACACGCTTTTTGATTAAATCGGTGTATCAAGACCTTGAATGCTGTTTTTAATTACTAAAAAATTTGGTGAGAAGAGGCATCAGACAGTATTTGAAAAAAAAATCTAAGCGTATTTTTGCCTGCATGCTTTTGGAAAGAGGCCATAAGAGGTTTGGTTTTGAGGGTTCAAATTGGAACATTGGCAAAGCTGTGCTATATCTCGTCTCATGTGGTTTGCTGCTTATTGACCGTCCTTGACAATTAATATAATAACTGCCACTACACTGGTATTATGAATACAGTTTAGAAATAATATTTAAGTATTTAGTGAATTGTAAGCTAAAAAGCTTGCAATTGTGGCGTCTAATTGGCTAATTTTAAAAGGATAATGTGTTGTTTAATACACATTTTTGATAATTCCTTCGATAATTCTCTGTGCACGATATTTAGTCAATTACGACGCCTAATACATAGAACATATTTTGCTAGTACTTAGTAGTAAATTTACAGCAGCTAAGTTTATTGTATTATGAATATTACGCTTTTAAGAAACAGAGTTGAAATGTAAACATTGTCGTCTTAAATTGGTTCTACAAACTATAATTTCAAGTTATAATATTTTTTAATTAAGTTCATTCTTATTGGTCAACAATAAAGGCAAAAACACGGTAGCTATATCACCCTGTAATTTTTTTTTACGTGTAATTACCTAGTTTTTGTAATTCTCATTGCAGACTTCAGACAGTTCAGGCACAAGTAGCATGGACCCGCAGCTGGAGCGGCAGGTGGAGACTATCCGCAACCTCGTGGACTCGTACATGCGCATCGTCACCAAGACCACGCGCGACCTCGTGCCCAAGACTATCATGATGATGATCATCAATAATGCCAAAGATTTCATCAATGGGGAACTACTTGCACACCTCTACGCTTCCGGTGATCAGGTACGTCATTTAAAGACTCATATTTTTTATTGATTGTATTGTAGAAAACCATAAAGTTAAATAACATACATATTATTGTTTTTCCAATTAAACTTGTATTTGTCTCCCGGCAAACGTGGCTGTTATTTCTGAGACAGTTAAGTTCCCAGTCCGATTTTCGAATCGTCCAAATAAATAGTAGCCCAAATTCTCAATACTTCCGTATTCTATATGTGAAGTGTATGTAATGTATATCACTTTATATTTTATCGTTACAGTCACAAATGATGGAAGAATCCCCCGAAGAGGCACTGAAGCGCGAGGAAATGTTGCGCATGTACCACGCGTGCAAGGAAGCTCTACGGATTATTGGCGACGTCTCCATGGCAACGGTGAGCACGCCGGTGCCGCCGCCCGTCAAGAACGACTGGCTCGAGAGCCGCCTCGACTCCAACCCGCGCCTGTCGCCGCCCTCGCCCGGCGGCCCGCGCCGCGCCGCACCGGCGCAACAAGGTTAGTGTGGACAAATGTGCTATGTGTTGCTTTTATCTTTGGATTGCGCTAGGGTCATTAGATTGTATTGGTCCAATCTAGATGGCTAACGATCAAAGATAGTCGTTCATCTTATTATGTCACACAAGCTGATGAACTTGCCAAACCTGGTCAACCTTCTTTGAAAGTGGCACATGAAGTTCATAAGCTTTCAATAGGTCAATTACCTTCCTCATTGCTTGTCGATACCGCACAATTTGATTTACAAGTGCACTGAAAGGCTCCTCGTTAAAGCTATTGGTGATGTGGCAGGATCGCTGGGAAGCCGAGGTGCACCACCCCCGCCCGGCGGCGCGGGGCGGCCGGCGCCCCCGCTGCCGTCGCGCCCGGGCGGCGGTGCGCCCCCACCTCCTGCAGGCCGGCCCGCGCCCGGCCAGCCCGGCCTGCCTGCGCCACTTGTACCCACGTAAGTACGATAAGATTGGAACCTGTATGGAAACATACAGGGTGAACTTAGTTTTTGCCAAATTTAAAGCGGTTTGAAATAAGGCGGATTGCCAGGTTAAAATTATTTCTAGATATTAGCGTGTCGGGGGTATGCCCCTCGCGCGCCTATCCGAGTAACTTTCTTAACTGACTTTCGGGCAATATGCCCTTAGCCATATTTAGAAGGTCAGATGCGAGTCGCTGATAAGTTTGGCAAGAACTATAAACCTCCGTTTTTTGTGACAAAATGTTTGGCAAATTAATTCTAGAAAATATACTGGAAAATTGATTCAAAATTAGTTGAAACAAGCTGAAGTAGTCTGAATGTTTAAATTTATTCGGAGGCTGCTCATGACTTGTGTTGTTGCATTTGTCTATTACCTAGAGCTTGGTATTATATAACCATGATAATGGGGTTGGATTTGTTGTTTGAAGTTTTAGAGCACACACGATGGACGTGATTGTTCTCTGTTTGTGTGACGTATCTCTGAACATTAAATTGACGCTCTACCCAGTTGCCGTCCAAATCAAGTAATTTTTATTGTTTTATTGATCAAAAGTACCAAAATACGGCTCCAAACCACTCTTTAGAAAGAAAATGTGGGGTAACTAAATGTCCATCTACCTAGACCTTGACTCTATAGGTGTGTGAGCTTTGCTTTAGTACATTAGGAGGCATTTGTGTGGGTGATGTAACAGCCATAATTTGCAGTAAACACGTATTGCTTCATATACTGGTATATATTAACATAAATACTTAGACTATATATTTCATTAATTTAATAAATCCATACAAAGGGAAAATAACGGTTCAGGAACGTAGCAATAATCTGGGTTGTGTTAATAACTGTGTGGGTGAACTAATATCGATAAAGTATGCAGAGAGAGTTTGCTGAGCGTGTGTATGTGTTCGCAGGCGGCGCTAGGCGGCCCGGCGCGTGCGCACTAACTCACTAACATAAGTTACGTATTGACGTAAGGCACTAACTACGAACTTGTTAACTTATTACACAGTAACACAAAACGTGCGCGTGACATCATACTAATTGTTTGTAATTGGCCAACTTTGCGAGACAAAGTCACCCCTAATCATTACCATACATTTCTTTTTAGAACCATAGAACTATGGCGAGTTTGTAGTAAGTTAACAAATATCGACAAATTTATAAATAAATTATACATATGTTATATACAATATTATTATTAGACATGTAAATGATCAATACTTATGATACGTATGAAAAAAATGTTGCTTCCATAAAATTATAAAAATAATAGTGGAATTTATTATTACCTTTTGGTAGAATACAAAGTAAATATAATATTATCTGCATATGAATCCTCTGCCGGCAGCCTATCGTTAGACGAAACCTATTTTATATACGTTGAACGTTTTATTTAGATATTATTCCGTGATGAACTTTCCGAATGTTATATTTTTGATGCAACTGGTTGTGTACTCATCGAACACTACGGGCTGCCCACAGACCGATGCATATTCTACAAACAATATTATATTAAATATGATAATGAATGTCTGCAAGACTAGTTACTTTCAATATTTGTGTGACTATGATCAGAATCGGCTAAAAGAGAGGCTAATTATGACTTACCGTGTACTTCATTTTTCTGGGTTTAATTAACAAATGGTTTCATGTTTTAGTTTACTTTTCAAATGTGTATTAATAACGACGCACCGCATGCATGTGCACTAATTTGTGTGATCTTCATGATTTTAATAACATTTCTACCACTTAGATTAGATGACACATTACACTCATTACAGTAGGCCATACGACAGAAATAATATCCTTCACAATATATATGACTGTTAAGAATATGCTAAATTTATTAAAAAAAATATGTCAAAGGTGCTTAGAATTCTTGTAATTTACTATCGGTTTACTCTTGTCAAAGTGTAACTTCGTGATTCGTAGTTAATTAGTAATCTGTGTTAATTATTACATTCACAGTTACCCTGTAAGAGTTGTCAGATTTGTTTAATATATTTATATATCACATACAAAGAATTGCATTATTATGGCGGTTACGTTACTCCGAAATGTCTTACAGAGAAGCTGTGACAGCTTAAAAATATTGACTTTGTACACACCTACTTTCTTGTTTCTTACCTTCTTCCCTATTTATGTATCTTTTTGTGTGTAAAAATAGCTCGGGTATGCTCACTTGTATAACTGAAGGCGATTTAATTACAGCCGTCAAATTCATAATCATAGATCCCCTCATTTGCTTGGTGTATGTTGTCATGTTTGAAAAGGAAATGTTCGCAATAAATCAAATAGGAGGCCGGGCGGCGGGATGGCCGCGGGCGCGGTGGCCGGCGCGTACAACCAGATGCCCCCGCACATGCGGCAACAGGTCAACCAGGCCGTCGGCCAGGCCGTCACCAACGCCGCCATCAACGAACTCAGCTCCGCCTTCGCCAGATTCAAGTAAACACGACTCTGTTGTCCGTAATGACTGTATGTACGCAACGCAAACGCCCTCACTTCGATCTCTATGAAACTGCGTCATCAAAGAGGCGCTCTTTGGTGACGTCACCTCTGCACGTATGGACGCGGTTTCAAAAGTCCCGTGTCAGATGCGCGCTAGCACATATCAGTATTGACATTCCTAGTACACGTATACAGCAGAACGGACATATCAATGGTGTTACCCCCCACTGCCCCACATTATATGACTTACATTTGGTATCACACAATTTTCGTATCACAAAAGAAAAATTACTCGTACAAAAATGTGTGAACCAGTTTTTTTAGTTAGATACATTTTTTTAGAGTTAGACATACCTATTTAAATTAAATGTGACGATTCGAAGTGACTGCGTTTGTTACAAGTGATGTCTGTTAGTTAACCAATTTTCTCCTTGATGTAAACTATTGTATGTCTTCTACACGTAAAATTGTATAAAATTTAAAACGTCGCTTGAAATGAATATTTTAGTTTTTATCCATTAGAAGATATTTTCTAATAATTAAGCGATGTTTTAAAGTTTATGAAAGTTCTGTTGCTTATGATGTTTTTACAAAATAACTTTATCCGAGCATTTTCAGAGCACATTGTTTAACCGCTTGAACGTTTAGTGTGAACTAAACCTCTCTGTATATGGGTCTAAATGCAGTGTTGTGTTACATTGCTTTGCGTCCAACCAGTGTAAATGTAATCCAATGTGCCTGTGTAACAATGTACGCTGCACACGATATAAACTCTGCTTGTGATACATAATAACCAACGTTACCTTAGGGTTATACAATTTTTTATATATATTTAATTATAATTTTGAGTTTGTAATAAATTCGGTCAAATGTAAATTGACGTCCTAAAAATTCGTAAATAGTAAAGCTCAATCATCACAATATGAAAATCACGGAGATCACACAATGTTTTGAACATTGCATTCATAGTAATAAATTACCCACAACAATGACAACAATTCTATGTATTGTTACCGATTTTGTGGCATAGGATTTTTGTGTACATTCCAATGAATATAATTTCATTACAAGTGAGATATGTTTGCAAGATTTTATTTTATAACGAGTAAGGTAAATTACCCGTCAATGACCACATAAGGCTTGTAAACTTATCTACACTTTTCATAAATAATTATTTATGTAATGGAATTTAGGTTATAATAATTTTATTAGGGTTGTTTCCCAATATTATATTACTTACAACAAAGAAACTTAATTATGTATAGCGTCAAAATTATTAAACGACTAAATTGTTCAGTATTAATTGTGAACGAAGTATCGGTTCACAGCGCTTCATGATTATGAAATGAAACATACGTATGCTGTACGCGAATGCGTCGCGGACTGCGTATTACTTAAATTATTATAATTACAATGTAATTACATTTGTGTTACGATTAATTGTAAATGTTACATTCAGTGGCTTAACATAGGTGTATATTGGGATTACGTAGTTGAGTTGTTTCGCGGAGGGCATTACGGGCTCCCGCGCTGCGCCGGGAGTCCTCGAGCATATCAAATTGTTTTGTAATGTGCTAGAGTTGTTTGTACACTATGTAAAGACGAGATAATATTTGTTGATGTTGCCGCACCATTGTCGCGTAGAACTAGCTGCGTAGTAACAGTCGTTACAACATGTACTCACGTCAGTGTCTAGGTGTTACAGTAGTTTAGAACTTTGACACGCTCGTCTAATCTCTTTCCGTCTCCAGTAGCGACGATGCGTATTAAACGTTTATGCATTTACTCTAAATTATACCCAGCTTGATTGTTGTTGTATATTTACAACTATGTCAGTATAATCTGGTATTTAGTCAACACTGGTAACACGTAACTTATGAAATCGTAACGATATTATATCGATTAAAATTTGTATGTAATTAACTGTACTTATAATGGATAAGACCAAAGCAGTTGTCTCGTATATTGTTGCTGTTAGCAATACCTTTGGTCAATTATTAGAACATTTTATTGATGGTGATACAATATGAATTCGTTATTAAAAATATTAAATAAAGCTTATCGATATTTTAATCTTGGAATCATCTTGCATCCACTTTTCATCGTTTACGATTGCGATAATTGACACTGAACATCGTGACAGCGGTGACATGCATACTGCGGTAGTGCGGACGTAAGCGGAGTCGCGGTGACAGTGTCATCGTGCGGCGCGAGCGACGCCACAGCAGCGCGTCAGCTAACCGAGTTCCTACACGAAGAAGTGTTTAACGCTGTAGCTATACTCATTGCTCTATCGATATTAGCCGAATAATATACAAAGTAATCGATCATTAAACGTTTTGCTCTCTCTATCTTGTTAATAGCGTTAGTACCATCGAAAAGGTATAGGCAGTGATTGTTGGATTTGATATAGTTTATGAATATTGTTAATCTTATGCTGTATAAATAGAGTAATTAAATGCTATATGTGTACTAAAGACGTTTGATTTATTCCAGTAGTTTTGGCAAACATAATGCCCATTGGCTTCACTAAGTTACTAACAGTTTCGGATAATATTACCGAAAGGATTTAATTTTAGGTAAGCTGTGTTTAAATAAAGTTAGAAATGTTTCAATAAGTTTTTTTGCTTTGTTACTAGTACTAGTAAAAATTTGTTCAATTATTTTTACAAGTTATTATATTTCTTTTTTACATGAAATCTTATTGAAATATTTTATTTCCTTGTTGAACCGTTACGTAGGAACTTATGCTTGCGTTAAGTTTCGGTTCTAGGTCTTGGTGCATGCGTTTGATACTTCAAAGCCTGTGTACATAATTTGCGTCAAATTGTTTAGGTACCTACCTATAAGCATTGCTCATTAATACGTTTGTTATAGCAGCATGGCGACTAGGGCATTACCCACAAACACATATTTTTGTGTTCTGATAGTAAAAGTTTTATTGTCTCACCCCCATAAGAACCCCCTGTGGCCGGATTGCATGGCGTGTGTATCCCAGCTTGTGCTTATTTCTGACTGTAACTGCGTGCCTACTAACAAAATCTTTTTTATCATCATTCTAATTTCCCTACGAAACTTCGAACCCCCACTTTTGTTTATAACATCATCGTTACCTACGTATTTAGTAAATCACTGTATATAATACGAGCATATTTGTATTTATTTTTGGCTTATATATCATGTTTTAATATGTATTTTTGTGTCGATAGTCGTCCAGTGCCGAACATGCCGCCGAAGCTGCCTGAGCGACCACAGAATGGACGGCCATTTTGAACGCGCCCCATCTTCGCCGCCATCTTGTGATACTAAGCGTCAATGTAAATATGTTCCCTACTATGTACCTATAATGCTTACAATTATTTAATGCTTAGCATTGACTAATGACTATGAGTCGATGAAATTCGTATTTACTATATAATTTAAAACAAAATAGTTAAATTTTTATCTTCTTACTACAAGCCCATTAAAAGAGCGCTTGCTTAAAATGCGGAAAGTGAGGAACTTTCATTGACTAATGTACTAAGTTACTGAATTACTTAATATTGGCTGCGTTTTAAGTTATCAGCGTGCCTTTATGGCTTATAATACAATGCGTAACTTTGTAATTTGTGTTGGTACATTTCATGATGATAAGCACTAGCACGCGATCTTGTAGATGTACGTATAATTAATGGTAATGAGTATGACACATGTTACGATGACCTATACTCGATGTTGCAATTGATGAATTAATAATGAAATTATTGTTTGGTTTAGATATTTAAAAATATTTTAATGTCCTTGTGCTGAAGTGATGTCTGTAGCAAGCTGTCGGATCTTCGACTGATATTATAAGTAGGATATTGGCATGTTTGTGATAGAAGAGGCTACTCAATAAAATGGTTGCGCCTTCAAGTAGAGATGTACTTTTTCACATTTAAAGTGTTATTGTGGCATTTAGTATTAAGACCTGGCTCGTGAGCATCGAGGCAGTTATGCATCGAGTTTAAAGAGATTCTAATGTACAGACAAAGCATTTATTTACTGACTTGTCCGATGTATTCTAACGTCTGTACATACCTTTATAAGACTAGTCAAGCTTTATCTTTTACTATATTTGAATTTACCATTTTTAATCATACCCCTATTGTGTAGATTGTTTTCTAGGAAAATATTTTAGTTTTCATACATTCCTTTAGCCTCGTGGTCACGCGTCAGGTTGTTACATGTATATAAATGTATAAATATTATTATAGACCTGTTTATATTTGTGTACTGTTGTATGCAACTGTAATAAATGTGTAAATAAAATATTATTTAGTTTTCTTTTCCCTGAAGCAACACTCATCAGTCATGCACGGTTCAAGTCTTTCTTGAAAGGAGTTGAGTACCAAATGTCCAGTAAGAGCAATAAATGTGAATATATTGGCAACATTATGTTGATAAAAGTTGATTTTCATAACATATTTATTGCACAATGAAATGGTCTGGGTAGTAAATATATCGACGGTGGAAAGGCTATTTGGTTTAAGCGACATTTTGGGCGATATTGAGTTATATACATATTCGGAATCAGCAATTTTTTCTCCGTCGAATGATGCCGGATTCATTTAAATCTGAGCACTTTTTTGGCGCTTGAAACATCTCTATTTTTGGGTGGTTTCCAAAGTGACAGTGTATTATATGACGTCATTTTTGCATAATTTTTTTACTAATGTACTTGAACTATACAATGATTTAAAGAACCGAGACATAAATCAGTAGCCCTTTCTCAGATAAAAGATTCAATATCGATTAAAGCGTTTTTCTTGTTTCTATTTCATATTGACATGTGACTTAAATCATTTTTATTTCCATACATTTTCAACAAAATACGACATGGAGTGTCGCTT
>NWSH02000519.1:5417450-5437536 GCA_002382865.2 Heliothis virescens
TTTACGTAGCAAAAGCGACTTTATTCGTATCTCAGTCACATTAGCATCTGAATCACGTATTCCATCACGACTAAGTTTTTTCAAAGTTACCTAATTTATGTAGAAGAACTAGCTGTTTCGAAACGTTTTACGTAGTTAAACGTGTACCCGACATGCGATTCAACAATTAGCGAGAACACCCGGGGTGAAAGCCGATAAAAAAAAGTTAGTCAACAAATAATTAAGCTCCACTTAAAAACAGATTAATAATAACGTATTTTTCCTATGCGAAACCTCTCAGAACTATTGCCACAAACTTGTAAGCTATTTAGTATCTCTTTATAACTACGTCGACCAGGCCGATTTCCACCCCACGGTCCGGAATCAGCAAACTAAATTATCTAGAATGCTTCGGGAAATATGTCGGCTGTTCACTTATTCTTTTACTGCTGTATCTCGGAACTAATTCACTACGACACTGCAAAGTGATTCCTATCGCCTCATAGCCATGAACGACAGGAGAGCTAGATCAACGCAAACACCAATAGCTGTGTCACCCCAAACTCGACAATTTTATTTCAATTGGAATCAATAGTCTTTCTTGCACGTCTTGGTGCTCAACGAGTTTCTGAGATTTACCCTTTATCTAAGGCCAAATGCCAGCGACATCGACCGCGTAAAACTAAAATCCCGTTTTTTCCGTTCCCGTGGAATTTCGGAAATCCTCTTATCTGGCTGACAGTCTAAACCTCTGTGCAAAATTTCCGCTTTATAGTTCATGGATTGCCCTATTTGACGAGCAGGAACGAGTTAGGACTTAAATTTACTGTAGTATAATAAAAAAATAAGATAAAGGTCTGCTAGCAACAAATAAAAAAGCGTTAACTGAGCTACCTACAAACACCAACAAATGTCTCTGTAAATCTACTTACGCATTTCCTATGAACCCATTCATTTTAGATTTACTCATTCAACTAATAAAGTCGCGCCATAAATTAATATCGACGTGGAAAGGCTATTGTTAAGGACATTTTTGCAACTTTACAGGAGACATTTAAAGTTTATAAACATTTCCGAAAAAATCATAAAACAAAAACCTCTTCAGCTATTGGAACGGAGTAAACTTCATTTAAATGAATTTGAAAACGTCGAGTGTTGATGCTTATACCATATAAAAACGACCTTAAATAAAAATTAAATGTCGCCTAATACAATTGCCCTAAGCACTTTTTTTCAGGAACGAAAAAAATTTAAGTCACTTCTAACTTAAATGGTAAACATAAGCGAACTGAAGCTTTTTTTACTAATGTACTTGAACTATACAATGATTTAAAGAACCGAGACATAAATCAGTAGCCCTTTCTCAGATAAAAGATTCAATATCGATTAAAGCGTTTTTCTTGTTTCTATTTCATATTGACATGTGACTTAAATCATTTTTATTTCCATACATTTTCAACAAAATACGACATGGAGTGTCGCTTCAGTCGCTTATGTTTTACCAATTGTAGTTAAGAAGTGACTTAAATCTTTTTTCCGTTCCCTGAAAAAAAGTGGCTTAGGGCAATTTGTATTAAGCGACATTTATCTTCTTAATTTAAGGTCCGTTTTATATGGTATAAGCATCAACACCTCGACGTTTTCAAATTCATTTAAATGAAGTTTACTCCGTTCCAATAGCTGAAGAGGTTTTGTTTTTATGATTTTTTTTCGGAAATTTTAAACTTTAAATGGCTCTCCTGTAAAGTTGCAAAAATGTCGCTTAAACCAAATAGCCTTTCCACCGTCGATATAATTTATGGCGCGACTTTATTAGTTGAATGAGTAATGTCTAAAATGAATGGGTTCATAGGAAAATGCGTAAGTAAGATTTACAGAGACAATTTGTTGGTGTTTGTAGCCTAGCTCAGTTAACGCTTTTTATTTGTTGCTAGCAGACCTTTATCTTCATTATTTTTATTATACCTACATGTAAAATTTAAAGTCCTAACTCATTCACTGACTCGTCAAAGTAGGGCCCAAATCCATGAACCTATAAAGCGGAAAATTTTGCACAGAGGTTTAAGACTGTCACGCCAGATAAGAGGATTTCCCGAAATTCCCACGGGAACGGAAAAAACGGGATTTTAAGTTTTACGCGGTCGATGTCGCTGGCATTTGGCCTTAGATAAAGGGTAAAATCTCAGAAACTAGTGAGCACCAAGACGTGCCAAGAAAGACTATTGATTCCAATTGCAAATAAAACATTGTCGAGTTTGGGGTGACACAGCCCTATTGGCTTTGCGTTGATCTAGCTCCTCCTGTCGTTCCATCGGCCTATGAGGCGATAGGAATCACTTATGCATGTGCGTAGTGAATTAGTCCAGATACAGCAGTGAAGCAATAAAGTGGCACAGCCGACCATCCTTTTCCCGAAGCAGTTCTAGATAATTTAGTTTGCTGATGTTCCGGACGTGGGTGGAAATCGGCCTGGTCGACGTAGTTATTAAAGAGATACTTAAATAGCTACCAAGTTTGTGGGCAATAGTTCTAGACGGTTCGCATAGGAAAAATAGCATTACCTATTCAATCTGTTTTTAAGTGGACGCTTAATTATTTGTTGACTAACTTTATTTTTATCGCTTTCACCCCCGGGTGTTCTCGCTAATTGTTGAATCGCATGTCGGGTACCACGTTTAACTACGTAAAACGTTTCCGAAAACAAGCTAGTTCTTCTACATAAATTAGGTAACTTTGAAAAACTTAGTGTTGATGGAAATCGTGATTCAGATGCTAATGTGACTGAGATACGAATCAAAGTCGCTTTTGCACGTCAAAACCTTTTTAGGTTTCTTAGGCAATCATTATTAGGGAATATAATAATTTTGTTGAACGTAACGGTAGGCTTCCAGCATTGTTCTTAATAACATTTGAGGTGTGTAGGCAGGCAGAGATCATTAGCTACATTAAGATGACCACGCCCAATATAAACCGCAAAGACAAAAACAGTGTCCATTATTACAATTTAATGAAGAGAGAAAGCCATTAGGAACGGGGACTTGATTAAATCGTCGGTGAGCAATTGTCGGGTTTGTGGCGGCGCGGCGCCCTCTGTCGCGGCCCGCGGGGGCCTAATCGCACCGACACGATTCTGATTACGTGTGATTGTTGTATCAATCATTTTCCCTATCAAATTATTCAGTGGCTGGTAATTGTATCGGCGTCGTCTCGTAATGGCCGCGGAGACGGGACCGGCGGAAACATTCGGCTGCACTTAGTCTCGGTTTGTTACCCGAAGGATTGTAATTCATATGCTATTACTAACCAAAATTAGAGAGAAAATTGTCGTCAGTTGTTTGATGTTGATTGCCGTGCCTATCATCTGATCTACGAACTAACTTATATTGAAAAACATTGTTACGTAGAAATAGTTATGAATTCGTGGACTTGTCTAGTAAGCATTTTCAATTGGTAGTTTATGCTGGTAGGAGGTAATGTAGTTCATATTCTAAAAAGGTACCTAGGTGGTAAAGGAAATGGTAACATTTAACGTTACATGTTAAACTCGCATTAATTATCACGAAACCAACAAATTGCCTTGTTATGTCTAATAAATGTACAGAACTAATACCTACGAAGTGGCGAGTATAAATCATTGAACAGCATATTTCCCTTATCGCCGCCGTGCGTGTAGCTAACCAGCCGATTAGCTATGCAAATCCGAGGAATTTACTACGAGTGCTAAACGGTGCTATACCGACGAAGCTTTGCATAACGTTTTAAATTACTTATACCACAGAAAGCTGATGAAAAATGCTACCAAATATTTTGTATTTTCTGGACTTTCTCAAGAGTTTGCCAAGAGCACTGAATCTGTTTGTATAGGTGGGTATACCACAGTATCTACGTAAGTATTAGTACCTATAGATGGTTTGCAGATATCTCTGGTAGGACATAAAACCATTGTAAGTGTACCTGAGTGGTTCAGTGCACTGTGCTTATTATTGTCATTACCGTTTAGATGAGGGTTGTGAAGTCATGGGTACGATTTTTGCCATTTTCTAACTACCTACACCTTAAAGTATTTTAAGGTAAATAATGTGCCCTAGATAATTTATAGGAGCCTTAACAAAATTTCGATTGCGGTGAATATCATGTAGCGAATCTTTTTCCCGACTATGTTTGTGTTAGTCCAGTCTGATCAGAAGCAGCTGAGTACCTACCTACCTGCCAGGGTTCTTAAACTGAACGACTGCCTGTCTGACCAAAATTTCAACTTACACAATTAATAAAAAAACCCCTAAGGTAAACATAAAAGAAGGCGACGAAAAGTAACAAAATTCATACGTAATATCACATTTAACAGTTCTAATTAGAGCAAATCAGCTTATTTCTGTAACATATTCAGGCTATTAAATCACTCCCCTACATTGTAAAAACGCCTAATAATTCGTAGATAACTATCCTTAATTAGTTACTAGTGCGAGTGACAGTTACATGGGCCTCAAATTAGCGGCTGTAGGAATCGGTAGAGATATAATTAAACAGTCTAATTTAATTGGCAATAGGCGCGTTCCCACAAGTCAGAAAGTCACCCTCGCTCATTACGCTCGTTCCGAATTTTCCCAACAATTAACATGCGAGGTAGTATATGTAGTAATTATAGGTGTGTGGTGCGGTAAACGGCGCGGCTCAATCACGCTACAGGCCCGCTGCTGCTCGCCGCGCCGACCAGCGTTGCACACATTGATTTATTGTGCGAATGACGGACAATTGGAACGTTTAAAATATTTATGAGCAATCCATTCCATCATACCGGTACCTACCTTCCATGTTTTGGAACAAGAATGGCGGTACCATTCTGAGTACGATTGATGGCTTTCACCTAATCAGTCTAAAACAAAATAATGCACAACATACAAGTTTTAAATAAATTGCACCAATTGTATGCTTGTTTCAAATAAAATTCACATTAATTTCTCATTTGGCCGTGGTACCTACTTTTATAGTAAATTGACATGTAATTACAATGATTATTTCGCTGTTACGATAATTATGCTCCTGCCGTAGTAATTGAAAAAGTTTGCCATCGATATAGTCGCTGAACTGCCTGAAATTACATTTTTTATTGTTATTTCTTCTCTCTCGATTCCTATCAGGTTTATTTGGCGGTTATTACTATTTGAACTTTTAATAATACGACGGCGACGTGACCAAGGATTTCATGTCGATTTCTAGGTAATAACTTGAGGAGAAAGTAATTTAATAACTTACAAAGTGGTACATTGTATTTGATGGTTTTGCTTCAAATGATTAACTCCTACATAGCAATGTCACAATTTTCAGAAAACTTGTCGTACCTATATTCTTAACAAGTTGAACTTTAAAAGCAATGTGGGTGTCTATTTAATGGAACATAACATACATAGTTAGATTTGTATACAACGTCATTTAATAGAGTACTGGAATCAAGTACTCGTCACTAAACAAAAGCTCAACGGTTACCGAAACAGGCAGCGCCACTCGAAGTTTCGAGGAGCGATTTAACTTTTTGTAAAGTGCAACACTTTCCCAGCCCCCGCGTACGGCCCTTCAAAACGCTACTGCGTTTAGACAAATGAACAGCGTTGCACCCTTCGTGGCACACGACACGCGACATTGTGCATTTAGCTATGGAATAGACAAGCGTACTTTTGTGCCTAATGAAAGCGTACTTCGAAACTGTCGAAGTTAAGGTCGTTTGAAATAGGACTTATTAAGTTTTTTCATCGAAGCTGAGGAAATTCAATGAATTGCTGAGTGTTTGCTGAATATTTTCATCCATGAATAGGTAATATTGTTTCAGAATTTACAAATGATAGGTAGCCTTCTACAAAATGAGGTAGATCCTAGGTATCAAAATATAGTTAAATGTATGTAGTAAAGAAAAGAGAATTGTGAAATAAAACCAACTAATTATGTTTGTCAATTTCTACCACTTTCTTTTGTAATTTCTGGGTATGGAATCACTTCCAGTAAATAACAATTAGTTGCTGTAACACATCCGCCACAAAATGGCGGAACTCGTAGGACACAATAAATCAATTGGAGTGGGTGGTTGACTTTTCACTCAAATGTGTGGTTAATTGTAACCGAAAATGACTGTTGATCGAGCCACACTTAATTTGAGTGGTGCTTTAGTACGCAGGGGCTGCGCTGTGGGGTGACTTCCAAAGTAATGGGTCCGTTGGTTTTGTGATTATTTCGATACTAATTTCCTAAACCTGCCGGAAATAGAACAGCAATTACACTTATTATTGTTTGTATATCGTGTGTTATGCAGTTGTGTGAGACACAGATTTTTAATATCAATCTAACATGTAATCAATAGTGTACCATTTCGAGGCAATAAATATTTTATTAAGCGCTAAATTAAGTGTTGCAATGGAGACAGATATTTTAGGTTTCAAACGATAGACATTATGTGTCTGTACAGTTTTAAGAATTCAAAGTTTCAGTATCGAATAATACTCATTACATTGTTACATTTCTTTAATAATAAAATTGCATAGATACGATTACACCGAATTGTACATATTACAATGAACTTTTTCTTCAATACATGTTTACATATAATTTTAAATAGTTTACAGTATAAAAAACCTTTTATAATGAAAATAGGTCCCTGTAAAGTTACAGTTCCTCAGGCCAGTAGACCTCGATCATTTTCTTGAGTTTCTCGTCTATTTCTTTGCCTTCTGGCGGTTGCTTGCCGAGGATGAAGACAAACTTCTCATGGCAGTCCATCATACCAAGATACTGACCTTCGACAACCTTCAGCCGCATGGGATAGCGATGGAATTCAGCCAGATCCAGCTTAGCTGCGAAACATTACGAACAAATACTGCATAAAAGTAATTATATGTTAATAGTTTTAACCCCTCCCTATGCGGTTCACAATACAAGAAAGACAGGTGCAGTCATCTTAATGATTAACAAATCACCTGCTCGAAATCAACGAAGTTGTATTGTTATTAAGGCACAGAAATACTTCAAAAGTTTGTAGGATAGGAATTGAACTTTTCCTTTAATTAAGGGAAAAGTGGTTCTCATGAACAAATTTGGTATTTTAGGTTCCTTACTACCAAATGTGGATTACGAACTCTTTATAAAAACCGAAGACACAAGTTTTATTTCTTATTTAGATGTATGTACCTGTGCTCGGAGGCATCTGCAAGGTCCTGTAGGATCCATCTCCCTCGAGTTTCTCCAAGTAATAGTCTCGAGTCTTATTGGTCTTCAGGCTGGCGCACGGGATCTGCATCTTCAGCACTAAGTTTTCCCATTTTAGATTTTCCACATATTTTCCGAGCCATTCCTTTAGGTCTTTCCGTTCCTGAGGGGTGGGTTATAGGTTATATTCCATATTTACCTTTAATTTTAGTTTATCGTATGTAGAACTTTATCCTATCCTATACTTTATCTGGAACCTGTGAAACTAGCCGTTGGTATAGTAAATTCAATGAGACCCTTAATTAAAAGACTGTAATGTGTAGGTGTGACAACTGCGCGCTACGAATAAATTGGTTCTAGCTCATGAAGTCACGAGTACCTATGCCTGCCTACCTATACATATATCTAAAAGGTGGTCACGACGCTTCTATTTGATCGGCAGTTTTCTTGTCAACAATCAATAAACGATCTACTTACTATAAAGTAGAGTTTTGAGAAAACATATGATGATATGTAATTAACCTAGTTTCTTTTCGTTTAGTTTCTAAGTTTTAAGCAGATTTTCGTTTAGTTTCTAAACAAAACAGTTATTAATTTTGAGCAACATCCTACATGAAACGCGTGACGGGGTTTACCGGGACGACCCTATTTAAAAAATACATAAAATCTTATACCTGATCATTGACAGCGCTGAACTGGACACAGTGATTGTCATTGCCTCCTTGGGTTTTCTCTCTCCTTATGTGTAGCAGATGCCAGGAGCCGATGGCCTGGCTGTCATTGAAGGAGAGGCCCTGAGTGAACTCCTGGCATGTCGGGTGCTTCTCTGGTTTCTCGTGTCTGTCACTCTTGTCGTGCGAGTGATGCGCCACGGCGTCCACTGCCGCGTTTAACACAAGCACTGGAATTTATTTATGGTTAGTTTCCATGTCAAAGAAGATTTAAGTCTATCTATTCACACAAAAATATTTTGACTAAGCTTACATTCTCAGAGAGGATATCAATCAAGTGCTATGGAAAAATTCCAGCAACTGGTCAATTCTTTAAATCGGCAGGACAATAAAATATAATTTAAATATATACCTGTGAAAATGAATGTGACCGTCGACGACATGTCTGGAGCTGGGCTGCGCACGGGCAACTGCGGTAATGAACTGAATGACTTGATTGCGACTAACGACTCCGGGATTAACTAATGTCCTTCATCTCCGAATATTGGAGACGGCGTGTTGCTCCTGAAATACTTTGCATGTCGACGACTAGGGTGAAAACCTCGTAAGTGTAAAAAAATAACTGTTCAGGAAGAAGAGAGAAGATGTTCATCATCATCTTCCTGCCCTGTTCCCAATTTTATTTGGGTTCGGCGCAATATCTTTTCCGCTTCCATTTCTCCCTGTCACTCGTCATGCTGTNAGGTCCCTGTAAAGTTACAGTTCCTCAGGCCAGTAGACCTCGATCATTTTCTTGAGTTTCTCGTCTATTTCTTTGCCTTCTGGCGGTTGCTTGCCGAGGATGAAGACAAACTTCTCATGGCAGTCCATCATACCAAGATACTGACCTTCGACAACCTTCAGCCGCATGGGATAGCGATGGAATTCAGCCAGATCCAGCTTAGCTGCGAAACATTACGAACAAATACTGCATAAAAGTAATTATATGTTAATAGTTTTAACCCCTCCCTATGCGGTTCACAATACAAGAAAGACAGGTGCAGTCATCTTAATGATTAACAAATCACCTGCTCGAAATCAACGAAGTTGTATTGTTATTAAGGCACAGAAATACTTCAAAAGTTTGTAGGATAGGAATTGAACTTTTCCTTTAATTAAGGGAAAAGTGGTTCTCATGAACAAATTTGGTATTTTAGGTTCCTTACTACCAAATGTGGATTACGAACTCTTTATAAAAACCGAAGACACAAGTTTTATTTCTTATTTAGATGTATGTACCTGTGCTCGGAGGCATCTGCAAGGTCCTGTAGGATCCATCTCCCTCGAGTTTCTCCAAGTAATAGTCTCGAGTCTTATTGGTCTTCAGGCTGGCGCACGGGATCTGCATCTTCAGCACTAAGTTTTCCCATTTTAGATTTTCCACATATTTTCCGAGCCATTCCTTTAGGTCTTTCCGTTCCTGAGGGGTGGGTTATAGGTTATATTCCATATTTACCTTTAATTTTAGTTTATCGTATGTAGAACTTTATCCTATCCTATACTTTATCTGGAACCTGTGAAACTAGCCGTTGGTATAGTAAATTCAATGAGACCCTTAATTAAAAGACTGTAATGTGTAGGTGTGACAACTGCGCGCTACGAATAAATTGGTTCTAGCTCATGAAGTCACGAGTACCTATGCCTGCCTACCTATACATATATCTAAAAGGTGGTCACGACGCTTCTATTTGATCGGCAGTTTTCTTGTCAACAATCAATAAACGATCTACTTACTATAAAGTAGAGTTTTGAGAAAACATATGATGATATGTAATTAACCTAGTTTCTTTTCGTTTAGTTTCTAAGTTTTAAGCAGATTTTCGTTTAGTTTCTAAACAAAACAGTTATTAATTTTGAGCAACATCCTACATGAAACGCGTGACGGGGTTTACCGGGACGACCCTATTTAAAAAATACATAAAATCTTATACCTGATCATTGACAGCGCTGAACTGGACACAGTGATTGTCATTGCCTCCTTGGGTTTTCTCTCTCCTTATGTGTAGCAGATGCCAGGAGCCGATGGCCTGGCTGTCATTGAAGGAGAGGCCCTGAGTGAACTCCTGGCATGTCGGGTGCTTCTCTGGTTTCTCGTGTCTGTCACTCTTGTCGTGCGAGTGATGCGCCACGGCGTCCACTGCCGCGTTTAACACAAGCACTGGAATTTATTTATGGTTAGTTTCCATGTCAAAGAAGATTTAAGTCTATCTATTCACACAAAAATATTTTGACTAAGCTTACATTCTCAGAGAGGATATCAATCAAGTGCTATGGAAAAATTCCAGCAACTGGTCAATTCTTTAAATCGGCAGGACAATAAAATATAATTTAAATATATACCTGTGAAAATGAATGTGACCGTCGACGACATGTCTGGAGCTGGGCTGCGCACGGGCAACTGCGGTAATGAACTGAATGACTTGATTGCGACTAACGACTCCGGGATTAACTAATGTCCTTCATCTCCGAATATTGGAGACGGCGTGTTGCTCCTGAAATACTTTGCATGTCGACGACTAGGGTGAAAACCTCGTAAGTGTAAAAAAATAACTGTTCAGGAAGAAGAGAGAAGATGTTCATCATCATCTTCCTGCCCTGTTCCCAATTTTATTTGGGTTCGGCGCAATATCTTTTCCGCTTCCATTTCTCCCTGTCACTCGTCATGCTGTCATTCACTCCCTTCTTACTCATGTCATCTTTCAGGCAATCCATCCATCTTTTCTTTGGTCTTCCTCTACATCTCCATCCATCTATATTCATTCTCATTACACTCTTTGTAGCATGCGTTTCCTCCCTCCTCATTACATTAAGAGATAAGATGTTAAATGCGACGTTTTCTTCCTCGAAACGCAATAAAATAAATCTGAGCAAAAATCGTTTTTCCGAGGTTTTCACACCAAGATGTCGATATATGGTACGAATAGTGACAAAACAATAATAACGCCCACATAGCACAGAAGCTGCCATTGCCATTTGTTGTTAATTAGCTTATGCCTCATTAGTCATTTTACACCTACTTTCGTGTTAAGAACTCAAGATTTACTGCAAAAAATGGGCACATCCAAAGATCCTTATCCAAATCCTTGGTTGATGTCACGATGAGCACACAGTAAACAGAATAAACAGCGACTTCCCGTCTGCGTCCTCAACCAGACGAGACAATTCCTCGTAATGCGATAATACTAATCAATCCACACTTTACCAACATGATTTGGTGACAATTTTGGAGATTGGACAATTTTTCCTGTTATTTTGAGAGGTACAAGAAGTTCGTAGCCTTGGTGGGTGGAAAATTTTTTCAATACTTTTGTTTGGAATTATTGATTTGTTCATTGATTTAATTTGATATGGATGTCACTTGTTTAAGTGGTTGAAATATACGCGCATTTTTGGGTTTAAACTTTCATTCAGTATTGTATGTAAACCGATTCTTTAAACCGATGTAAACGAAACACAATCTTGCCATTAGTTGGTAGGCAAACTTAAAAGTAAATACGAGTCGCCTCACGAATGTTTGAGAACATAAGCTGTTTAAATATGATTATTGTGTAGCAAAATGTTTCATACACATCCTAAGTGTTGTGTTACCGTTGGACCACAGGCTTTTTGAAACTTCCGTGTGGTTAAAGACAAAGGCGAGCGCGTGTCCTTTGTTTTCCGTTTATCCATCAACTGCTTGCGAATATTTACAATTTAATCTGCAATCCAAATTAAGCCTTACATAGGCAATATAAGATACTCTTTCCAATAAATAATGATTAAATATGGATTTGCATGGGGTTGCGGTTAGGTGCGCACGCGCTTCTTGTATCGAACGCTTGATTACCATCCTTTGTTACGTTGCACGAAGTGTGACATCTGTCGTTTCTTATGATTTCAAGAAAGTCGAATGAATTATTGTTTTTTTTTAATGTTTAAGGTGTTTATTTTTAGTTTGAGCGCTAAATAAAGATAAACTTGAATAAAACTTATCAGTCTGTAATGGTTAAATCCATGTTTAACCAGTAGGTACAGCAAAACTCAGGACTACCACAGCTAACTAAAACTAATTAAAGCTTGAAGAAAAACCTTAGACAATACCTAATGTTTGTTAATATCATTTTATTCACAGTATACGCACTTAAATTAGCCATACCTCTGGGAAATAGAGCCTGGTAAGAAATTAGTAACACTCAACAAGGCACGCATAAGCAATTACATGAGCGTTTCGTTACTCCATCGCCAATTTATATTGGACAATAAATCATAGGCAGACGTCGACTGCGCTCATTAAATCTATTATTAGGTGCTACACTCATTTACCTACATACATACGCGTGTCTAATTTATAAAATGTGCCTAATAACTGTGTCATCAATCAACCAATTTATTGACACACATATCGTGGAACTTTCTAAATTGTCTGAATCCAAATGAGATGGTAACATGTCAAAGTTGTTTTGTTTTAACCTTATGAGCTTTCGATGACTGTTTCATTAATTTATGAATATTGAATCTAATCAATTTACTTAACTTTTCTATTTTTTACGTAAAATGACATAACAATTTGTCATAATCGATAGTCTATGGAACATTGTGTTGAGGTCATTAATCAAATGCTTATCATAAGCTTTCGTGAGAACCAAAATAGAAAAAAATGGGAATGTAGGAAAAATACTACTTTTTTAGGTATCTGCTTTATGTATGAAGCACCATTAGAAACTTTAACAGAATAAGATTTAAGTTAGTTTCTCAATAAAGCTTACAACAAAAGTAACCAAATAGTCCTACAACTATGGAAATCTGTGCTCGGTAAATAAAAAGCAGTATTAAATGTTCGAGTATTCGTACGTGTTCAGTTAGGTGCGTCAGCGCAGCGTTCCCGCTAGTTTATGTGGCGCGGTTATCTGCGGAGATTAGATCGCGCCGCTCCGACACATCACGCCCACTGGTGGGCCACCAGGGTACCACAACACGGACGTATGAATATACTCGTAGCAAGCCTTGATAATGTTGTTTATAATAAAACAGTAATGGGTAATGGTTTTGAGTTTGCAGATTCTGAATTTGTTCAATATCTGTACAATCCAGTATAAAGATTAAATACATACACAAGATTAATGGGTATGATGGTATTGTAGGATGCTTGGTCTATATAATATAAAATTTATGTCAAATAGGTTTGCAAAAGTATACATCGTTTTGGAGATACAAAAAAAAATATCGATAATGGCAGTTCCATTATCGATTTTTCATTTGCAAATCGAAGCGAAATCATCATAAACATTTCAATGATCTTTCTATATCTATACAACCGAGTTGTTATGATGTTGCATGTGTATCTTGTAAATACTTGTTACTGAAACTAAAATCCAAATCGCAATAATGACTTCTACTAACGAATATAACCTAGACCGTTATCATTAAAAGCTCTCTAAAAGCTTTATCTAAGATCATTTTCCACGTAATAAACCTGTTCTAAATTGGAACAGTAATTAAATAGCAATTAGCTGTCAGTTTTATAAATAAAAATAATGTTGATAGCCATAAAATTAATGAAAAGTAAATACTTGTGCAGTTTTTTTTAATTTTATGGCGTCTCGTATTTGCCTTTTAATTGTCTCTCACGGCCTATGGGCAACAATAAATCGTGTGCAGATACAATCGAATAAATACCTGATAATTCTTCTAATATCGCAAAAGAAGCCATAATAGCAATTACGTACAAATAGGAAAAGGTTTTCTTTTATCGATTTATATCTTCATGAAGTTAACGAGCGGTAGAATTATGTCTCACATTAAATGTTTTCATTATTTATAGATTCGAATGTGTGATAGTCTACGTACAAAACATGTGCACTTATTAAGGGAGTTTATTGCCAGTGTTAATTTTATTTCACAGTTAGTTGTGGCTAAAATTAGCAAAGGCTCTATTAACGTTCTTTAGGGATAGTAAACCTGGTGTGTTTCAATTTCGATAAATTTTGTATGTGTACATAATATACATGTTTCGATTCTCAATCGTCATTGAGTATCATTGGAAGTTCGGTCTATTATAGACAGTATATAATGAGCTTAATTCACACAACCTATTTTGGAAGGGTTTACCATCAACGTTTTTTTCTGAATAAAGAATTTTCTTCAAGTTAAGCTTTAACTTTCAGCTCGAAATTCACACAAAGCTTATAGGCATTTCACTATTAGTGTACCTAACTTATATGAATTCCTTTATAGATAGAGGCGCCTTAAAAAGTATGTGCGTAACTGTAGGAAATCTGTACGGTTTTTAACTAAAGAAGAGATGGGCATGAGCATGATCAAGCTGAATGGAGGTTGGGCAAACAATATCTTGTAATTTGAAAATAATATTTAACTATTTCAGCTGCATTCTTGTTTAAGCAGGTGATCATGTATATTCGTAGGCGGCGTCAGTCGGCACCTGCATTAGCGAAATCATTTTTCTTCAACTTCCATTAAAACTGTTATAATTGAGGTTGCCTAAACCACAGGTCTTTTGTTCTCGCCTGATCCGCGGACATCCCGGCGTGATTTTAATTACTGCCGGCCAAATGCGTTAATGTAATCAAAGCTCAATACATCATACTCGCGCTATCGCCCCGCCTCGGTTTGATTAATAATTCTAATGAGCGGCGGTGCCAAACGAGTTAATTAAGCGTTCGTTTTTTACCGGTCGGTGCCACCGCGGCTGGTAAACGGGCGCATCAATCACCGCTTTGTGTCCGCCGCCGAACTTCTTAATGATTGAAATGATGCCAGACGATCCAGCGCTGCCCTCTGACCGCCGCCCGCCCGCGCCCGCGCACCCCCAGCTCTCATACTGGGTATAGCTACGAAATGGGTGCAAATTGTCACTAAGTCTTTTAGGGAACCTTCAAGAGTATCTATGTCGATACACTTAATCCACGAATTAAAACTTCGTGACAACTTTCCTAATTTTACCACGTTGGAGTAAAATATCGTTTATGCGTCAAGTAAATCAATTAAGAAATTCTCTACAATCGATAGAACTAGAACTCTACAAGCAGCAGTAGAAGAACCAACCAGTAGACACAGATTTTGAGAAAATCTTGAAAAAAAGCCTGTCTCGCAAATGAAACCTGAACCTGACGTACTGTTTTAATCTGAATTGTTTTTGCTCAGTAAAAACCTAACCAAAAATGATTCAATAACGATATAACAATATTTTAATGATGCAATATAAGCGCAAAAACTGTAGCAATTAGGACAATCAGTTTCACAATATTAAAATATGTTAGAGGTATAATAAAAAGAAGAGTTGAGATAAAAAATACGATACCCTAATGTAATATCTAGACCGGTAGCTACAAGAATTCGGTATACATTATATATTACAGCCTGAGGCTTTATCTGGCTACCGATCAACATCTTCAACAACATTCAAGATTTACATAAAATAACGTTTAATAGTCTCTCCACCAATCAGTGCATTGCCTCATATGTACTGGGTACCTATATCTACTTATCTAAAGATGACTTCAATGAAAATATATAGACATACGAGTTTTAAATTGTATCCGGCAAAAACCATGTTAGATCCTAGCTAAACTGTGTTTGTAAGCGACCTTTATACGTTGCCGCAAGCATTAGGCGTTCTGAATTACAAAATTTAATTTTCAACATTTATAAATCGACAAATCAAAATATCTTTGCCCGGGGATGATCTACGAGACAAATGGCGAACATTAATATGAATCAAAACAGTTTATTCTGTAAAACTAGTGGGACCGCTGTTCGTCAAACATTATCAATCATTTTCGCTGCGGCCGCGGGCAGAATAGCTTTAATTTGATAAAACGCAATTAGCTACCAAGAAGAAATCTAATCTCAAGAGGCGGCCCCAACTTTTTTGGCCGCCATGTTTTTGGGTTCCACATTCACGCCTCGAATAAATAGAATAAATTACAAAATTTAACTATAGCTAATGATTAATAGAAACAAAGATTTTGGTGGTCTTAAAGATTAATTTCAGTACCAAATGGATCATAATACAAAAAGAAACTTGCTTCTTATTGCACATAGAAAGTGATTGCTAGAGAGCTGTATAGTAGCTGCACAATGCGCAGTCTAAATGAATACATTTATTTTCTTATATTATAAACGCGTGTTTTCTACGATTGAATGGTCCTTCAATTTAGTGGCGAGTCATTCCAGTGGCAGTATCAAGTGGAACGCGCGCCGCGGGGTTTAATGTCTAATTCACCGCGCTACCAACAGGTGGCGGCTGCGCGGCTTTTCAAATCTGACAGACGCCATTGCCTTTACGTCAGAAAGCCGCGAATAAAATTAATGATGTTCGCGCCTTAATGACGTTTCACGACGCCGCTCCATTGTGTCCGTAATACAACAATTATTGAGATCATTTATTAAGTTTATTGATCTTTTAACTTAATCTTTTATTTCGTAATTTAGCTCCGTGCGAGAGCGCGAACTCTGAAAAAAAAATCTCATATGCGGAGGTATTTTTTGGACTATTTTTGTCATTATACGGCGTGATGTGAGCGGGTCTTTGAATATAGAGGCAATTACTGCCCCGCATGTGGTTTGATTATGTACGACGGTTCCATTCCATCTAGCGATGAGGCTATAAAACGCCGGTAAAAACATTACTAAACCTTCGCCAGCCGCAGTTTTTGAGCTTCCGTTGCTAAATTGATGCTAATGTTAAGAGCTATTGTTACGATATTCTGAGTGTTAGAGAGTAACTGTCTGTTTTTTGCGCGTTCTAAAGTAGATTAAAATTTCGTTTGGCTTTGAGTTTTGATAGCTTCCAGTATGGTTGTGTGTGTGAATGTTGGAGTTTATGCATACTGTGGGAAGTAGTTGCCGCCAGTGTAGACGTAGTTAATTAGCAGTTAGTTGACAGTTAGGTTCCTTTGAGGCCGGGTAATGTCGAAGCTTTGCCATCTTACTGCTATTAAGACTGAGCTCGACTAGCATGCTAATGCGACTCTTCGCTTGCAGCAAATTACTTAGTCTTCAGGGTAGAGTAAAATTTTTAATTAGTAATTTCCTAAAAAAAGTACACCCGGGTAATTAGTAGATAACTTAGAAAACGTGATCGACTTTTTAAGTTATTTGGTTATTTTAAGTTTTTCTTACCTTTTTTTTTAAAGTTTCAGGTAAATTAAGGTCTACCATATTTTTTAGGCGATAAATGAAAAAAACACTATTAAATTAAAATGTAACCGTGCTGGATACATCAGCCGAATGCACAGGACGAGATAACTCAGTAGTTACTGCTACTCAGAGGGTTAATTCTTTCCGACGGAGAAGAGCCTGAAAGAAATGGCAACACACACATAACCTATATTAAACTAGACTGGTCACTAAATAGTGTCAAGTTTTTTAGGTATGAGTTCCTGTACATAGCAAAATAAATGAATTATAGGTACAGAAGTGAAACATATGGAGAAAAATAAAACACATTTTTAGAATCATATTTTTAAGTAACTAATTGTGCATATTATTTGTTATTGCTAATAATAAAGTTAACATAATCGATACGTGCGCTACACAATGTTGTTTTACAAATTACGTAGGCACGAAAGCCCACTAATTAGGTAATTTACATAGTTTCTATGAACTGTAAAAACCCAAAATATGTACCTAAGTATACCAACATTAACCGGAAAAAGTAAAGCGTAAAATCCAGATATTTGTAATGACTGTGTTAAAAATTGTATCGAAATTATCTATTCAGGGCTTGATTAAATATAATGTTAAGAAATTAGACTTTAGTGTTTCCTACTTTTGTCAGAAAATTATTCAGGATATACTTGTATCATCCTGAATTATCATCTCATTTTTCATTATCCAGCCAGACCTAATGCTGATAATTAGGTCTATATTCAAGAAATGTGTAAATCTTACATTACACTCTTAGGACACATCTCAAGCTGTGATTTCATGCACTAGATTCCAGCAAGCTTTAACAAGTGAGCATCGAATTAGTTCGAAGGAAATAGTCTGAAGCAATTTCAGCGCTGTTATTACTTTGAAACACGCTGTAAGAGTAGTTCGCGCTGTCGTGTTATGGCGTTTGTTAGCTACGAACGAAGCCAAGGGAGGCACGTACCGCAAAATGATATCTAATAAGGCAGCGTTAAGATTATCGCCGCGATACGCTTCCCTCAACAAGCTCCGATTTCCCAATAACATTCCGTATACTTACCTACATAATTTCAAAGCCTCCATGTACGTACCTACGTAGATAATCCGTAATTCCTTGTGTTCAGTCCACGATCGTCGGAAACCAGCGCAATTAGATGCAATCGTGTCGGAATTATTGTAATAACCAAAAAGAATCGATGGTCTAACGATGGGCGATCGCTGCGCGGCTATTGGCGCGGCACTCACCAATGCGCGCGCGCACGACCGCGCGTTGTTAGCCGATCTACACGAGATAAGCTAATTATACAACAGCGGACGTTGATTGTTATTCTACTTTCCTCCTTTATTTTTCAGATGTTAAGCTTTCGAAGTATATCTTAATCGTTGTGCGCATACATAAAGCTCAAAGTGGTTATTAAAATATCGATCGGAAAGAGAAACACGTTATTATATACGATTGAATAGACCACCAACGATAGCCATTACGGAAATTAAAATGGGGCCTACATGTGTCTTTACCTACATATTATAAACATATAGCAGAACCAACACTGAATTAAATTGATATTTAAAACGTGTTTTTTTACATTTACCTCTATAAACCTAATACACTTTAGGGATATTTATTGAAGTTATTTTTAAATTTTAATTGCCTACCATTGTTTTCAGTATCTAAAATACTGACTGTAAACATGCATATTTTGTTCTAACAATTTCATGAATATCTGGATTAGTTTATCAAAAATGTTTCCTCTTAATGAGTGAGAGGGTTATAGTATTGGTTACACCTACTTCTCGTTTTCGGGAATGTAGTTGCAACAAGGAAAAATTGTGGGGAATACCGCCATGTTCGCTTATTGTATTATCCAAAATTATTAACTGTTACATGAAGGAATTCTTGCGCGACCATCGTAGGCTCTGGCGTGTAGATGAAGCGGCCTAACTACGACTTCGCGTAGTCGTTCCGTTGTCTTTGCGTAGAACCTGACCTGTTTTTTTGTACAAAAGAACTTTGTGTTTAGTAAATGAACTGTGTAATAACTATGTAATTTTTTTAAGTCTACAGTCAGTATATGATGTACAAATAAAAACAAACAAAAGGTATTGTACAGACGACAGCGCATCAGGTTACTACAATCTGTCAAATTTCTTCAATAGATTCTCAACTTTATCAGAATAGCAGAAGGTTAATGTTCGGTTGGTGAAATTTGACAGATTCGGGTAGGTGGAACTGCTGTCGTCTGTACCTATGCTAGGATATAGGTAATAACAATGCCACAAGTAGTCTACTGACTTAGTAAACTATTTTCAGAATTAATACCTCTATCCGCCAGCCTGGACGTTAATTTACGTTTTCTTAGTCAAATACTATTTCCTTGCGTCCGTATAGCTGATGATAACTTGATACAACTTGATTCATACATTGTAACACTAAATTATTGTGGACAGAGCGGACACACAACCCGAATGCAGCTGAGACAGGTTTTAAAGCTGATTCTGTACTAAGTGCTAGGTATAGCTGAAGCTTAAATTACTGACTTTTTAGTAGGGCATTTAAACTTTCTACAATTACTTTTACTTTTGAATTAAACTGAGAAAACAAAGTCAACTTAAAGTTTTCCTTCTTTGCCGAATCTGGATATCTATTTGCTGTTAGAAAAGTAAGTAAATTCTAAACGTTAAGTATAACTAAGTACTAAGAACTTTATGACAATAATGACTCTAGCAGGCATGGTTATTTAGCTAGTAATAGAATATTTATAGCCCAGGGCCTTTTCTCTAAAGTTAACATCTTAATTCATCAAAACTTTCTGTGGTACACAATATCTTTGATATATTTCCAACAAATATTTAATTACAATTTATGTAGCTTTCTAATAAAAATACGAGTATTAATAGCGTACATGTTGCACGTACTGTCCAAAAACAGACATATCTATACTAATATTATAAAGAGGAAAACTTTGTTTGTTTGTTTGTTTGTTTGGTTGTAATGAATAGGCTCAAAAACTACTGGACCGATTTTAAAAATTCTTTCACCATTCGAAAGCTACATTATCCACGAGTGACATAGG
>NWSH02000519.1:5439337-5466596 GCA_002382865.2 Heliothis virescens
GTTTGTTTGTTTGGTTGTAATGAATAGGCTCAAAAACTACTGGACCGATTTTAAAAATTCTTTCACCATTCGAAAGCTACATTATCCACGAGTGACATAGGCTATATTTTATCCGGGTACGGGCAGTAATTCCCACGGGATGCGAGTGAAACCGCGGGAAAACAGCTAGTAATGAATAAATAGGTAATAGATATATCTAGCTTCTTTCCTGAATTTGTTTGATAGATTTCTTGCTTCAAAATGCGCATTGGGTTTACAATTTCATGATATTAAAACGACATTTACACGTATTAATTCACACAAGAATATTTTGTAATATCTCTCTTGACGATAGGGCTGCCCTTCCAGCTATGACCGGTTCCTATATCTTTAACCTAACATAATTTTGGTAAGAAATTGTGAAACACCACTTATGTAGGTTAATAATTTTTTCTTCGTCATTTTCAAGCCAAACGTGAATTTCAATTTCAGAAAGGCACAAAGAGGTATAGAAGTTTATTTTAAGTAGGTAATGAAAGTAAACTTTAGTAACTCTAATTTTGATTCTATTACGTTGCGTTTTTACTGGAGACCAATATAAAAATCTGCCAAGTCTCCTGTCATTCTCTTTAGTAATTGAGTTGCCGGTTCTTTTTTTTAATTGAAAACATCTTTTTAAGTTATTTGCACACTACAGATGTAGACAAATATCCCTTGCCAACCTTAGTAGAGCCTAGCATTATCCTGGCTCGTAGTGACAGCGGTCACGTATCATCGATTGGGCCGGCTCTTCATTGCGCGTACGTGCGCTCGCGTCGCCCGCGCATGCGCCGTGGGTGCGCATTAAACGCGCCATGTGTACGCGCAGCCATTATGTGGATATCGAACATAATCGCTATATGCTCGTGACAATCGTCGCTTAAAGCGAAGGATCTAAATGCTTTTGGCTTTAGGCTATTTTCTCAAAATGAAAAAGTGTGTGAAAAATTCTACGCTTTAAGTAGATGATGTCATGCTGACCATGTCTATAAAATAAAAATAAAAAGCCTTTATTGTTGAATTAGGTTACTAAGTACAAGAAAAAAAACTATTTCTACTGTTTCCATGTCTAGTGGGAAGCAAAAGTCAAAAGTTAAGCTTGAAGTTTATCTTGGGAAAGAGGAACAGTATCGTAGTTACGTACGTTATTGATTTGATTTCCAGTTTCATAACAGTCAGTAACATTTTAATTCATATTCAAGTCGTGTGACTCGGCAAAAATGACCGGACACCCACTCAAGTGCCTAAACATCCCGAAATATATCCTGAAAAATGAGACCAATGAGATCGAGTTATGATAGATCTTGAATAATGTGAAAAAATGTACACATATTTTCGTAGCCACGTAGTCTAGGATTGTAGGCAGTTTTACTAGATTTTGGTACTTATATGTTTTACGTTGCGTTACCGTCGCACACAATGAATGGTGTCTAAAAATTACTGATATGAAAATCTTTAACAGTTAAGATTTTCACCTGAAATGTGGTCATCGTTTCTTGAAATAAAAATCAGTCACACCCACCTTCGCTAATTAAACGCTACAACGACATCAATTCAAATCACCTGGCCTAATTCGACGTTATCAGGTCCCCATTAAGGGTAACAGCCACCAAATGGCGGAACATTGGCGGTGTCGTAACAAGACTGACTTCACTCGACCGCATGTCATTTTATTACTCCCCCATAACACATAATTGTTTGCGGTTAAACCCACCCTTAAATACTTAAGCGAAACGTGCGCACTTCGGCACTACGCATCGCAAATAATTCCACAAACAAGCCGTAATCATACCTATACATAATTTGTATAATTATTTGTCATTTGTAAGTAAATTACTTTGAATTTTTTTAATGTCATCTTCCGTAGCTTCGGGCCCTTAATGTTCCGAGTCACGCCCGTTTTCAATGTACACAACATGTGTTATATTATAATGTTATAAGTATTTTTATATTTAACTTGTTATTGTTGGTTTATTTGATTTAATTTTGTCCTTGCTAGGATCATTCTCTGAATAATATTCATATCTTTTGGATTGGCAACCATGTAGAAAAAAATACGCTAAAGAAATATGTAGTTGAATAACACCTCCGCTCATTGCATAAAATATAATTCTAATAATTTCACAGTCTATTATCGAGATTTAGCCTTTGAAGGTGTTGACATAAAAAGTGTGTCTGCGCGACATATTGGGCGCGTGGGCGCGACATGTACAACACATTTGTTCAAATGACGACCGCCGCGATTTTATTATAATTCATTTACCGTGTCTTAAACTGATACAGTATTAGCCGATCGCATTCCTCTTCCAATTGTTTAGATATCACGAAAGCAGATTGATATTTAAATTCATAAAGATAGTCAAGATTTATGTTGGTCGTGGTATCTCTATAAAAATATATTTCTTATCTTAACCATCAAACATGAGACACTTTATGTCCATTGAAGTAAGTTACAGTTATAATAAATAGGGTGATGAAATGAAATAGCGTCTTTGAGTAATAAGTTTCGAAGTAAGAAGATAAAACAGTTCATTATTTTATTCCCAAAAAGTATACGAATTATAATTTTATTTGATCATAGGGTTTATATTCCTAACAGTCATAAAATACAGCTATAAAATTAAATGGACTTGACTTGAGACACAAACGTTAGTAAAAACATTGTTGTCTTTGGCCTGCTCACCCACGGGAAATAATTGGCGTATGAAAAAATACAGGAAGTCATTAGAGGCAAAGCGAGCGAGCGGCATCTATTTCACGAGAATGGTCGTTCCAATAGCGTGACTGCCTGTCACACCGGACTGTAAACTGTGAATGAGATTTGTTCCAACTAATTGCTTTCTGTCCAATTTCTAAAAGTGCTGAAAGAAAATGTTGCTAGTAGCATGATGTTTAATTTTTCAGTATCACTTTGAATAATTATTGATATCTAATAGACAACGTCCATACATGTTTTTCGGCAGAGTTGAAAACTAGATTGAAGAACGTTATAAGTGTGTTAACCTATTTTTATAAAATCAAAATGACGCTACGTTGTAACAGGAGGCAAACAACATTCGTCACTAATAAGCCTTGTGTCCTCGCAATTTGACATTTCAGACATTTTAATTCACTTTTAATTCGACTTATGAATAGCTCTTTTACGCGGTTTGTACATCATTTTATATTCATTAATATAATACTAATGTGTCTCGTTATATGTGGCCAGTGTAGTGGGACGGCCGTTAGCAGTCCGCTGTGTCGCCCATTGTCGACTGTTCCTACGATCATTTCGGCAACAATTTTGTTCATCAGTCGTAACAGTGGCTGTATGGAAAACGGTTACAAGAGTAATTTGTAGCAATAAACGGTATATAGAGCGTATCTAATTCCATATTTTAAACATTATCTTTATCAATTTCTCGAATCGTAGATGCAGTAATTCATGTCTTCTGGAAGATTTTTGAGACTTTGATGTTAATGTATCTTATTATGGGCAATTATTTATGCAAAGATAATAGCTCACAGCAATAATTTTTAATTACACGTCGTTAATTTATGTAACACATTCAGAATTTAATGCTTTTGTAAGCTGAGTTTAAATATGATAATGTTATATTCAGAATGGTTTCTTCTTGGGTCGGATACACAATTCTGGCTTTTAAAATATACATTTGGCTTAACAAAAAACGTTATTATTTTTTGCGAGTATCTTTAGTTCTTTTATCATTAGTGACAGATAGAATATTTTGAATTATATTCAAATAAAAATTATATCAAATAGGTTCATGGTTTAACAATTTCGCTGAGGAGAAGTTTTGTGATAGTTTTATAGACTGTTTATACAACAAATGTGGTATTGCGTTGGGGAGAGTGGAGAGCCAGCACCGCGTCATAAAGCGAGTATTCAGAAACGACACCCATAAAACCTTTATGATTAGTCAAACCGCTGGCGAGGACGATTCATTATGGGCCATTATGCGTCGTGTTTATCGACTTACTCTATACAAGCCAATAAAATAACGAACGACCAAGATAAGAGGTGGACAGTCCTCTAATCTCCGGAACAAGGGACACTAATTCGATTGTGGTTTTGGTCGAGCCTTTTTTGGGGTTTACGGCACAAATTGAAGTGTTAAAAAAACTACAAATTGGCTTTTTTGAGGGCCATTCATTAGTTCCACGCTGAATGGCGTTCGTTGTGTCGTTTTCGCTCAATTAGTTAAACGGAAATTCGAGCTTCGGTCGCACACGGCGCGCGCCCCGGCTCCGCGCGTCCCGTGAAATATTACGACGTCTTAAGTGTTACCATTAGCATTACGATTATTCTTAAATGGAATAAACTATCTATATATTAAAATAATCTAATTTGTCGTTCATAAAATCAACAAGTTTAGACACCCATTAGTTAGATTAATAATTGTATTAAGCGATTTGTAAAAGGCATCACCATATTTTACATTCACATTAGTGTCAATTGACATTCATGATATTAAATCTAGTTTTTAACATAAAGGTTTCTTGAAAATCTATTGACATACAGCTTTATAGTAGGTACCAGTTCTAAGTAGATATTATCTTAAACCATCCGGTCAGAACATAATTATTGCAAACTGTTAAATAGGTATGCATTTTAAACATACATTCATTTAATAAAGCGTGTGTTGAAATTTCTATGTTGGCACGAGTGGGCCCGCCAAAGTCGTTAATTAAGTAATTTATTGAATAAATTAGTAACTTGTTCCTCTCAGTCAATCAGACTCTATTATCGTATCGGTGATAGATCGCTTACAAAGTTATTCGAAGCATTTAACTTTCTATCTGCCTACATTATGTTCGGAATGGTTACGAAACTTATTTGCAAAATTTATACGAAGAAATGTTCAGCTGTTACTTTCACAGCTATAGTGTATGTTTTTGATAGGTTACTGTAATATATTACGATTTTATAATAGTGATAAAATTACTTCTCAATTGTTTAAAGCTTGTAGATATGAAAACCATTTTACTTAACCTATATGCCTTAACCGTTTTTTATAGTAAAGTATTTTTGTAAGTTTCAGCTAAAAATACAGATAGTCAAATTTTATTATGTATCATTAATATAAATTTAAATGGTCAATCACTTAACGTTTTGCATTTAAATTGGCATTAAAATATCCACAAACAAGAATCAATAAAATTCTATTTGTTAGTTTTGTTACTCGTATCATTTAGCCCACGCAGACACATCCGCGCAGGTGAGCAATCCACTTACACATTCTTTTACCTTAAAAACACACACAATAAGTTGATTTTAACACATTTAGCGTATCGTTGGTATAGTTAAAAGCTGTATAATAGCGTTATCTTAGGGCCGGCACTAAATTGGGATGTCTCGGCCGAGCGTGGCGGGGCCTTATCAGTTTTGTCGTGTTCATCTTGAGTTGTGTTAGGCTTTACTCGGGATATTTATGTCGCCCCACGTCGGGGTGGCGAGCCTACACGCGACAATGTCGAAAACTTATTGTTGACGTCGCGCAAGGAATGCAGAATTCTATTCTGTTTTCATATAGAAATTGTATTGATATTTACAAGAGAATGGCGTAGGCTTGAGATTTACCTATATTGTACTTCCATTTTGATGTTTACACCGCTGTACGTCACTGTATAGAGAACAAAGGCATTGATCTGACTAATTATCGTTAAGTACAACATATTAATACGTCATGGCTTAAACAGAGTCGTCGTTTATGATCTCGTGGGCGCATTATAAAGTGACAGTTACGGACGGATAGCAGCCGATAGCGAAGCGACAACCCTTGCCGGACGCATCGGTTTGATGAAGCGCTTTTTTGATACTCTTTCACATTTTTTTTCATCTTATTGTCCGTGGTCCATTGATAAACGGACAGGTATACGTACTCAGACAGGCGCCAACATTCCTCGCTCCGACCTCACACTTACTCGTTGCCTTATAAAAACGGGCACACTTTTTTATATTAGCACTTTTTGGACTTATTTGCCTCCCTTTGTGTTGGTCGCTGTTGTTTGTTTTGGTTATTAGAGCGGCTGTAGGAAGTGGACGCGATAAACCTATTGGGCCTAAGCGTTTTATTGTACCAATTTTGAATATCCGTTTTCATTTCACTTAAGATATTGAGAGCCTGATGGCCGTTCGTAGTCACTTATTCATTCGTGTGAGTCAAATGATATCCATTAACACCTCATCGCGAACGTAGTTAGGTAATAAATGTATGAGAATGTCATAAAAACTATAGGGTAATGTTGTTAGTTGTCGCGTTCCAAGACGTATGTTCATTAGCATAATGTGTTCATATTAAATGTTTTTGCCAGGTGTTAATTATAAAATTAATGGCACAAGCTGAACAGGTTGGTTGGTTTGCCGCTCCGGGCTATAAATTTAGCAAAAACAATGCGGAACTAATCGCATTAGCATTTTATGAATGGTTGTAGCGTGTGACAAACATTTGAAAGTTGTGATGTCGCCGGCCCTGTCGGCCAGAGCCAGCTCTGACGGACAGCTAGGTTCACTGACATCCATAGGAATTAGATTTTAGACATAAATATTATAGAAGTGGATTCGAATCTCCAGTTGTACCTATTGTTTTGTACTTAAACCAACACAAAGCTTGTCATTGATAAATATTGTGTGAATATTTATCATTATATCCATACCCGTTCTTGTATTCAATCTATTGTTTAGTCACAAGGCATTAATAGGTGGTTCTAAGTCGTATCGCTTCAGGCGACACCAGCACGTCAGCAGCCTGGCTCTCCCGTCCAGCATATCAAATTAAGCACAATTAGAGCGGAGAGACCCGCCTCTGGTTTCTCGAGAAATTAATAAATAGGCCGCCGCATGCGCATCGTCACAGGTCCCTTTCAAGCGCCGCCTAATCGCTGCGTTTACGTTCCTAGTGCAATTTTGATTTATTTGCCAAACGGGTCATTTCCGGCACTAAATGACCATTTGGGATTGTTTAGAGTTCATTCATGGGTTTTTATGTTTCGACTAATTTGTGGAATGAAATGTGGGCAACTTAAATTACGAGTGTTTTTTGTTTCGATAATTTGTTTATATTACCAGTTTTGTGTGAATGGCAGGTTTTTGAAGCGGTCCCTGACTTGATTTGATGTCGTTTTTTTTATCTTTTGTGAGAACTGAAGCTGTGACCTTGCATCGATCTCTACTCAGGCGATGTACCAACATAAAGGTATAGGTAATTTACAATGTACTTACATAGATAAATAGGTACTCTGACATGGATAATTACCTATGTAACCACATTTTATAAATTGCAAGCAATCTAATGTTGTTTGTAATGATTTCTCATGATTGCATTGGCCTCAGAATCTATTATTTGTTATTAGGAACGAAGTCAACCACTAGTGGAATAACTAAGAAGTAATTTTCCATATCGAAATCATTTTTGATTCGTGATTACGTGTAAGGTAATACGTCTAGTTGGTAGTTATTGTCTTCTGTTTAACGTTGTTATTACACATATTTAAATGTAATCTGAAGCTCGGAATGTGAACTGTGGGATTTTCCTTTAGGTCTGTGCAGCTAGGATTACTAACTAACAATACTAATTGCTCAAGTGTTGTTCATACATGAACACGAATATGTGTAATTCTGTAATTATTATGATTTTTCTGCATTGCATCCTGATACTCTAATAGATACAATCAAACTATCTTAACCTTGCATTGAAAAAAAAAACACTTAATTTAAAAAAAAAATGTTGTAATTTATTCATTTTCATTAGTTACCTATTTTTGTGTCAATTCAATGTAACCTAATCAAAATTTACAATCAATTGGTCTAAAGTTTTTCTTCAACAAATAAGTAAATCCCATACTTACTGGTTTTTCAAGCTAGTGTAAAACGGCAGAAGAATCTGTAATTTCATTAACATTTTGGAAACTAAGGTGGGCTTTATACGTTTATTTATCAGCTATCGCCTCTTCTTATCACGGTTCTTTCCAACGTGGTTTCGTTTTTGCAAAAAGACTTATCGAGCACGAACCTCACAAATCTTAAAGTTAATTCGATTCTACATCAGTATCGATACCATCCCCGAGGTATAAATCGATTATATTGACGTAGGATATTGACATAGGACAATGTGGTGTTTGATTAGCATTGCCGAACAAATACGACATTAGCTTTGTTTTGCTGACGATCAGTCGGTAGGGTTCGTTATATTTGCACGGGATCGCTTCGACGTAATTTTGACACTTGGCTGCAGAATTTCGAAGTAAATTCGAAGTTTTTATGCGTTTAATGGATTGTCAAATATTTTGGAAATGCAGATAAAGATAAGCTCTTTTCTTTTCAAGGAGTTAAGGGATCCAAGAAGATAATATAATTAGAATAATTACAAAGAATTATTCATTAAACTCCAAGTTTTTCCCCCGAGCATAATTGAAAGTTTATCAGCTTTTAGAGATAACTATGAAATGTCCTCTGAAACCAGACGAACAATACCATTCACAACGAAAAACAAACATAAATACACACGCGAGCAGTACACATCGATTTAATCAATGAAAACCACCACTCAAACGTTGTGTCATCAAAATCCTTGGTACCTATTGAATTATTCTTATCTCTCCACTTACAATACTGCGTGTGATGTCATCGGGGCCCAAGCAGGTATCATTAAGTACCTTTAACTTTACCAACATACTTTCACAATCGATAAAAATACCTTGACTCTTATGTCTTTATACGTAAGGTTCAATTTTCAAGTGGAAAGAGTTAAGTGAAGCTAATTAAGTTTGTATTTGTTATCTGTATCCCGACTTGTGACACCTTGGCTGGACCGGACGGATGGGCCAGTGTCTGACTAGGAGACTTGAAAAAGTTTTCATATTGTTTTATAGTTTTTTTTTTGAGAAAATGTTCTTGTCATATTTGGTTTATGGAAATGAAAGTACAATTTTTAGGTGGATGACGTAACGGTTTTGTAAACTACTTTTTCAAACCTTTTGATTTTTTTAAAGTTATTATGTTTTTAGCGAAAACTTTAAAATGTAGACTTGCTTTATCATTGCTAGTTCGAATCTTCATAGAGCTTATTAAAATTAAAATAATTTTCTATAAATCCTACTATAGTACGATAAATCATCAATTTTATTAATAAAATAAGTCTTAGGTTATAGTAGGTAATTCTCAAACCATCGCTCCTGAATGCAACTTTTTCTCATGTGTATCTATGTTTGAACACGGTCGTGCGTACGAGGCGCCAAGTAGATTAGATGGCCGCGCTCGATTCAAATTAATTTGTTTTAAGACTAATAAACAGACTAATTAACCAATTAACATTAGGTTCATGTGTGAGTGCGATAATACTTCTCGATGTTACATCGAGTGAGTAAACAAATCGGATTTAAATCGGTCTCGTGAGTATCGATATACGTGAATCAGATTACGATACGGCTTAACTCACACTAAAGATAAAACAGTGACATTAAATTTTATGACTATTTAATTGGTGAATGGCGTCGTTATTTATGCGTCAGGAAATCAAACTGAATTATAAACGAAAGCATCGATAAAGCTTTTAATGAAATATGTATAAGTCTAAAAAAAACTTCACTGTTTTGAACTGTGTGGTAATAATAGCGTTAATTATTATTCTTTTCATCACTATACAAACGGATATATAAATCATAAGTCGTAACTTTTATTGATTTTCGCAATACATAATGTTATGTTAACGCAAAATTAATTCCGCTTCCTATGAATAGCGAGCGATAGATAACTGTTGAACACAATAATAAACCTTCGTTTATTAAAATTTAATAGTCGAATTCATCATAACAGAACATCAAAGCAACAGCAATTTATTCGTTCAATGGTTTCGCTACTCACTTTTTATTAATCCATGTTACATTCCGACGCGTAGGTCAGCTCAAAAATTCTCACAGAAACGAACATTTAATAATACGAATGAATATAATGCGATTGAAACGATTTATTTTCCGTGTAAGCACGTCACGTACGAACTAAATCATCGGTCGGAGAGCCGAAAAATATACCAGAATCGCTCCTATTAGCTTACGATTGGATCATTCGATACAAATCGTATGAAATCGATTCGTATTGAGACTAAATACTACAATCAGCGGCGACTCGTTGCAGCTGTTAGTTATGCGATCGGCGTCATCCACTAAAATAATATGACACAGCCGTTTCTGTATCTCCTTCGTGCACCCAAAAAGGAAAACTATTGATATAGCCATAATTAAGTGTAGTGGTGTAGAGCGAGCATAAAAATCTTAATCCTTATGCAAAGATTAAAGATTTTATTCGAAATCTGGTTAGTTTTAGATAAAACTTTAGAAATGTCATTTTATAACATCACTTTAGAAATAGTTTTTTATTTACAGATTTTCCGCCAATCAGCAATAACTCCTCAAAGAAGAATTCATCGGTTTTGTTTCAAATAATTTTAAAAGTTTTCACATAGTCATATATAGTTATTACCTTCTTGTGAGTAATTTCTCCACCTCTGAGCCATTTTGTGTAATATTTAGCTTCGTTAAATAAATCCTTGTGAAGACGAGCGCATAATATGTTGACGCTACTCAGGGATCAACAGCGGACATTGTAAGTGGTTGCCCATGCTTTCAGAGCCTATAATTTGACAATATTTTGTGTCATTTGGGCTTTATTATTACTTACGCCATTACACGACTGTGGATATAACGTTAATATACGAACATCGCGACCAGAGGCCCGATTAAGGGCGCTGTAACCACAGGTTCCCCTAATTCAATATTAAAAGCATCCTACGACGTGATCGACAACTAATAATAGTTTAATTTGTAGAAATGTCCCTGAGAAAATGACGGAATGTCAACCTTTTTCTAATGTTTTTTTGAATGTCAAAATGAAATGGCTCGTTTCGAAACTTTGGATCGGAATAACAGTGTTTACGGACACGATTTTTAGTATAATGTCAGTTCTATTGCACATAAATTGGATATTATTGCCAGTTATGATGTATTACTGAGCCATTAATGTATTTTAAACGCATGTGATGGGTTTATTTTTTCGTGAGATGAAAAAGGAGACTTTCAGATCTCTTTCCCATACATAATCCTTTTTGTCATTGCTTTGAACATAATATCATGTGTGGTCTTATGAGACTAAGACCATATTGTGTTTTTATTAAGAGTGGCTGTTTTGTGACCGAGGTTGATTATAATGCACATATTTAAATAAACATCAGAAAAACGATCCACTGAAAGCTGAATACTGGGCTCATTTTTCAAAATGTACATTTTCCTAGTTTTTGTGTTTAGTGTTTTACTGTTTTATTTAATTAATCATTATAGCTAGGCTAGATATCATCGCAAGAAAAACTCATAAACAAATAACGAATCTATGTAAATGCAATTCCCAGCAACAAACCAATCTGATCCAACAAAACAAAGCTAAACAACACAGAATCATGACGTCACGTAATAAAATCTAAATTGACTCGGTCTGCATTCAAGGGTGCGGTGACTAGAATCTAGTTAGGTGTAAATGGAGGCATCGTTTATGTACGGAGCGGAGTAATGCAGTAGGGCTCGGGGATCCCAGCCCATGCATACTAACGCGGTGGGTAATAAGTAGCCTGATTCCATGTTTACCCCTCATCTCAGCTGGCCTCCCGAACCGACGTCAATCGCGCAATATACTGCGAATTTGAATGTAAACGGAAAATTTCGCTTGTGACTGGTTTTGATTGTGTGCGCGTCAATCGAATTGTTTTTGAATGCGGATTTGATTTTGATGTTATGATTAGTCTGATTTGTAAGAGGTACTGTAACAAGCTATACTATGTTCTAATATCGTGTGTAATAACCTTTATTTCAAAAGATTACAAAAACTAAGATACAAAAAAATATATCACAAAGGTGTTGTTGTTTATTTTATGTTACAAACGGGATAAGCTTTTTGTTGTTTTAGTATTTTGTTACTTAATTTTTAATAGATGTTAAATTCTTTAGTTTTGTAATTTTTTTATAGGTATTTCTAAAATCATAAGACCACATTATTGCATTGGGTGTAAGCCTGTAATGGTATTGTATGGTGAGATAATAAATAAATAAATATTGATCACTTTTAAATATGAATGTATTGGGGTTTTAATGAACCGTAATGTAATGTTAATTTTCTGACATTGTTTATTTTAAATTATTAATATAGGTAAATAATATGCTTCGGCCTTCGATTGTATGTGATGCGGACGAAGTCATTAATGCAAAAAGTGTTACTTCAAAGCCAGGCCATGGGCAGTCATGGTTTATTACGAGCCTAAACGTAATCATACCTGTGTGAGTTATTATACCATGTATTGTATTATATTATACAATATTATAACTACTATAGACTCATACGCGATACTAGGAAAATGCGTAGTCATACTTCTGGTACATTTTCTATGAAAATATTGAGCATTTAGTGCACGCAATAAATTTATGTTATGATTAACAGTATTAAGTGATGCCTGGAGGGTAATAAAACATTGATGGTGGAAAAAAAACTTTTTTTACGAAATCCATTACGCAAACTTTATGAGCCTCGTAATCTAGTAAATACTGTTGGTACTCAAATAAATCAATCATGCTGTGCCTGTTTGGACACCTCAGTTGCTCTTCGGCAAAACCTAGTAACCAACAAGTGGTTATTTAAGAGGAAGTAACTAACTGGCTGTAATCACAATAAATACAATTATGCGATGAACACTTTTTAACAATAGCACATAAATCGACGCCAGGAACGCGATGCGGATGTACGACATGACACTCTAATGCAGAAATAAATATTGTCATTAAAAAAATAACAAAACGGTTATTATGAACGTGGTTTTTACCGATAAAATGACATTTAATGTCTGTTTGATGCTGAATTAAATTCTTATTGTGCTTGCTGGTCATTATTTTATTAATAGCATTATAAATGGAGGCGAATTGTCATAGAGCGGATAATGAGGAGAGTTTTTGTCATGTGTCCTTTGTCGTCACCGGCTATTAAGTGCGACCCTGCGGCCTGCGCCCGCGCCGCCCGCCGCCGCCGTCCGAACCGCGCTCCCACCACGTATCACTTACGAGATGTCGTTTGGGGGATAATTGTTGAAAACAGTCGCATGCAGACGGCAACTTTTTGCCCCATAATACTGAGATATGTTTAAAAGTTTTTATAAAACGGTCACTTTTTACCTTTCTGTTTTGTAATAGGAATTTTGTTTTAAATTGTATGACAACCTGTAATAGTCCAAATGACTTTTGAACATGGCAACCCGCGGCGTCGGCGGCCAGGCGCCCTGCTCACGCGCAGCGTTGCGTAAAAAGCACTGCGAACGGCGAGCGGTGCTTAATGCAGATAATGAGACCATCATCGTTTACAGAAGTAAGTTTAATTAACGTAAAAAAGCGCGTTTACTCTAACCGGCGCGTTATCGCGACCATCTCGCCACTTATAATGACTTTTGTTCATTATTTTGTTGTTCGCTCTACGTGTCTGAGTCGTTTCCGGCCACTGTGCTTCTAAACACCAATTTTATGCTCATACGACTGTTTGATTTCATATGCGTTCGTTTTAGTTTCAATTTGAGAATTTGTTTAATTAATTTTCAGTCATAAAACAGTAGATATGTAGATAACATCGATGGGGAAAGTAGAAGTTCGTATAGATTAGTATAATTGCTAACTGTTGTCTTAAATATAGTGCAGTGTAATCTCATTTTGTAAATCTTCTATTTGGTTGCATTTGTTGAAGATTTAAAGACTCGATTCTCATAAAAGGAAATTTATTACAATATGGCTCAGTTCATTTAGCAGTTAAAGGAAATATTGGGTTTCAATTCACATTGATTATTACTTATCTATCTGGGATGTTGGAATCCCAGTACGAATTCCTTATTTAGTATTTGTTATGTATTTCTCTAAATAAGGTTGGTTGTTCACATTATAGGTGGGTGCTATATGAATAGAGTAAAAAATGATTAATTTTGTCGGTACATTAAATGTATTTCATTTTATCAATTATAACTTAGTACTGACTGAATACAACATATTTTCTGTAGGTATTTTCGTCACCCAATTACTTAGTGTAAATTGTCTGAAGGGATTGATTCCGGGTTCCCGATTAACGTTGAAACATTAAAACCATTTCACGTAACTTTTCCATGAAACAAAAAATAAAAAGAAACTTTCACAAAGAACCAAATGACTTGAGTATATCGTCCTCCAGACAAAACTACAGAATTAATAGTCATGCACACATGCCATTACATTTTCACGCTCCGCAGCGTACGTTGCTCAACACAAGTTTCGGAACTAACGTTCATGGTGATCTCTTACATAACTGCACATTATGTGACCGACTGTACATAACCGCCGTTCGTTTTATAAAGCAGGCAATTGTTTTTAATGTCTATATTTAAAGTTTATGTGCACGTTTATGTGTAACGGTCCAGTATGGCCTATTGCCTAAAGCCACGTAACTATACGGCGGGTCTTACAATGGCTTGAGAGTTCTTTAAAATTATTCACGTGGTATGAAGTGCCACCGAAATTATGGTGTGTAGGTACAAAAGTTTCGTTTGTAATCCAATTTTTACTTGTTGGCCAATTGTAAATGTTAGCTTATGCTAATATTATTATAATGCTTAGGAAAATATAGTAGTTTTGCGGCCAGTTACACAGGTTCTAGATAGTTATCTGACAGACACTGCCGTTGAAAAGTCAAGATTAAAAACATTTATATGGCAGTATCCGTCACCTCAGCCTAGGAAAAAGGTATTTCTATGTTTTTTTTAAACAATAATCTACGTGTTGATTTGGATTCTAGTGACGGCACTGTTCGGCTTCGAGTGCATGGAAATAAAAGTCAGTCAGTTATCAAATAATTATAATATTAGCACTACGATGAGACAGATATAAACGGTTATTAGGAAATCAGTAACTTCTCAATAAATTTTATTTTAATTTGTGATGAAGTTTTTCTCTTAAAATAATTCACTTTATTTCATACAATCATTAGGGTATAAAAATAATATAGGTTTTAACTTAATAAACTTAGTCCATATTTCCAATAATAAGATTAGCATTATTTTGTTTTTAAGTTACATTAGGTAGATAGGTACATGTTACGCATGATTGAATAAATGCTAAAAGAGGCATTTACAGATAAACAGTTGAACACAATGGCGGTTTCACACCTAATGAACAGAGATAAACTTTGTTATTTCCCATTCTTAACTTGTGCGGTTAATTATTTTAATACCGAATTTCAACCAATTAGTGAACGGATCATGGAAGTTATCTAAACATTAGTTTATCTATCTACGAGTAGTATATATGTACATAAAACGTATATTGAAATCACTCCCTATTTGTTAGTGTCCTATAACAAGAATAAGTTTAAGACAAGAACTTTTTCAAAGACGAAGTTTGTGTTAATTATGATTAAAAATCATAGAAAGTTAAACCCACTTATAATACAGAAAATAAAATAAGGACGTGACCATAAATTAGTATCATAGTCAACATGATATTATATTAATATAGTTGTTGGCAATGCTCCGGCACAATAAAAGTGTAATTTACGATTATAAATACACCATGCAACTATAAAACGCATGCGTTTTTCAAGTCACATCAAATAACAATAGCCCGCTAAATACGCGAGCAGTTGCACCACATATCCTTTTGTAGGAAATAATTTTATGACCAATTCAACTGAACTGACCACAACAGTAATAAGAAAACATCTGAAACGGACTTGATGTAAATTCTTAAACGTGCAACAAAAAACATTATGAGCAAGTATCAAACAGTTTTACATTAGCAAGTGAACAGCAATCATTAATGTAGGTTACACAGCCTATTAAACTGTCAGGGAAATAGTCAATAGGCGTGTAAAAAAATATTAGTGCCGTGGTTACCTAAGAGTGCCTTCATGACTAAGTTAGTGCGTTTACAAGACGGCGATATTGTCAGCGAATCACTTCTAGACACAACAAAGAATATCTGATTAAGGGTATGCGAGCACGCGAACTGTCTTGCATGCGCAATAGCGCGTCAACTTTTTACTCGTCTCGAGATCGCTTGCACAACGATCAAAATTGTGCGATGTTAGTATACTGTATAACCGAGTTGCGTCACCAACCTAATAATGTTGCTGGAACAAAGACGAGCAATTAAATAAGTATTTGTTAAGCTTGCTCAAGTAAAAACTCTAAATTAATGTGCGCCAAGCTTCCTGATAATGAGTAATTATTGCAATTAGAGTACGGTCAGCGAGTTAGCTGTCAGGTATTTTATTCGAGCTCGCCTTGTTTAATTAATTATAATATATAATTAACGCATGTCATGCTAGCGTGTTGGCTAGTTATTTTAGCTTTGGACAAATTAGATTTACATTTAATGGCTAATTGTTGGTAAAAGTTTAACACTACATAAATGCTGGTAATTTTGCCTCCCAGACGTATCTAATATAATTTAGTTTTAAGGGAATGTGTTTATTGTTAGAATGAATATGAGGAAATTTTAATTTGTTTTCAGATATTTTTCTTCTTTTTAGTATATTTTTTTATACTGATGTACCTACATATTGTGTTTAGGTATATATGAATTTATTATATACATTTATGTTGTCGGTACTTGGCGGGGGCTGGCGGGGTGCGCGGCGCGGGCGCAACTCGCGACACAATTATGTCATTCGATCACAACAATTACGTGGGAATACATTAGATCTCTGCACAATTATTGATTTTGTTACCTGCGCCCACGATGATTATACCTATATCGCATGTGAAATAATCATAATCTCATATAATTATCGGATTATGATCGGAGATAACTTGCTCTTTCTTCTAAGCTGATCTAGGTTTATAAAAAAATACGGATGATATCTTAAAGACAATTGAATAAAAAGTAATATTGGACTTAAGTACGCTCAAAGATAACTATGCATTACATTTCCATAAAATGGCGTCCATTGTAACCATACCAAATTGAGTTACTGAATGAATCGGAGAGTATAGTTTTCCTTGTTTGAGAGGTTATGATGACTTTACTTTTAGTTACAATATTTGTTAATGTGTTAATGCGTTGAAATATGTTTAATCAGAAATGAAAAAAGACTTTATAAAAACATGCTAAGATACTTATTACCATAAGAAACGCTAAAAGTCACGTACAAGCACCAAAATAAGTCGCCATGCGGTCTACAGTTAAATTTCATTAATAAACTACAACTAAAAGAATAATACCGTAGCTTATGAATGAAAAAGAGGTGCCCTATCGATGAACTATGGCTGATTGGTTACAGCCTGATAACACTTCCGTGGCCACATCCGATACCGTGGGTAACCTTGCTGTGTTTTTGGAAGACATCATTAACAAAAGGCACATGAAAGACCAGCCGCACCGGATAAGTGCAGAAACATTACAATTATAATTAAAAGCAACAATTCCTTGGAAATCGATAGCAAAAAAAAACAACTGTAACGCGACTCGATACCGAGAACGGAAACGCTCGATAAACGCTCTAGTTTGCCGAGTACGAGCGGCTAATAAATTTATTATCATTTAAAATTATCATATTTGTAATATAAATTGCGAGTAGGAGCCATAAAAGTGGTGTGATTAGAGTTTTTCAGGTGGTGGCTGGCGGCGGGAAGCGTGAAATTACTGCTAACGCACACTCGCCTAGCGAGCGCTCACTGCTTGCACAGTGTACGGGGCCGACAGGAGCTATGCTGTGCTGAGCTACTGAAGATATACCAATGCTATATTGTCGATGATTCACTGAAACGGAGACACATTAGAAAAGGTCGATCCGACATTAAATTATGCAGGCTTTTGAGTAATCAAAATAAATCGTTGCGATAATCAAGATCGTATTTTTTATAATACCAAACACAGGAATTATAAAAATATTAGCGAAGTTCAAGAGGTCGTGTCCTGTCTGACTTTTATAACCTAACTGCAGAACATTAGGTTTGACCATTCACCCCGTGTTGCCATAACCTTTAACTTGGTCAAACAACGCTCGTTTTCATCGCAAACATATCTTATGTACCACATACCCAACTTATTCACGTAACAGTCGCGTATGTGTGGGTGCATGCACACACCCGTACTACTTTCAATAAACGCTTAGGAGCATTTGTACTATTAAATAGCCTTACATGCGATTAAAGGTTCACGCGAGCGTGAAATGAAAATTCTAAATGCTAGACTCTACAGATGGAATTCGCTGGAAGTATTTTTTGCTCGATATAACTCATTTAATGGTTCTCTTGACCCAAGTATTGTGGATCATAATGAGAGCGTCAAGTATGAGGCATATTATCGATTGCTTCATTAACAGCTTGTCGCGAACACTGGCGTATAAATTTTCATAGACAAAGTGATAAAAACTGCATGGATACCTTCCTCGAGGCGATGTCGATGATCTAGTGGCAATTATCGTAAAGTATCTAGGATCAAATGTGTTTAAGTGCACGTTTGTATGATAATGTTTCACTTTTTTGTGCACCATTTAAGTAGCACGCGGAAATTGTTGTGTTCGAATGGACTTTTTTTGTCTGGACTTTAAATTATTAAACTAATTAGTTCATACTAATATATCTATGTCACATAAGGCCCAGGTTGTTACTACAAGCCACTTTTATTTTCTATCCTTCTAAAAACTAAATAACTTTTTTAAGAACACTTAAAAATAGAAACCGTATTTCTAAGTGTTCTTAAAAAAGTTATTTAATAAGTAGTAGGGGAGGAGATGATGAATTTTAAAATAGAAAAATTCTGGTTGATACTGGCAATTACTGAAATGCGATATTCTTCAAACGTACTTAATTTTTAACTACAAAAGTAACATATTCTTATATAGAAAGAGTTATTGATTTCTATCTTTATATTTTAGAACCCAAATAACAAACTAAGTAAGGTTATGGTGAAGTTAAGGATAAGCAAAAATGTTCTTAAAAAAATAAAGATATGACAATTTTTTTGCCTGCCCCCTTAAGAAAATGATCTGATCCTTATTGACTAACTTTCATTTATTATATGTATTTCATTTATTAATTTTGAAGTTTACCAACATGAGAAACTCACAAAATTCTTTCTAAATTGTTACATTCGTTATTATAGGTAAGTTTAATTTAACTATTGTCAAAAATATACACAATATTTTTTTCAGTCACACGGACACTTGCATTCACAGAAGGAATACGGAATGCAACATAGGAGAATAAAATAATGTGTTGCTATAATTAAACACAGTATAAATGACACAACTAAGGGCGGGTTGCNATAGGCAATCTTACGTCATGAGTTTAGCCTACTTAATTAAAAAAAATGCTTTTGAGTAAAAAAATATTACTCTCAACAATAGCTAATGTAAAAAACAAGTTGATAACTCCAAATAAAATTATTGAAAATTCATAAACCACATACTATCATATCATATCACTGAAGGCTACGCGGATAATTTTACCAATTTTACAAGTCCCCATCTTAGGATGTATTTCCAATAAAACAAGAGTTTTAAGGTGATAGCTATTTCAATTTTTTTTTAAATCGATCAACAGAAACTTGTAAAGAAGATACTGTGTCATATCTACGAGTGCCAGTAGGTTCCACCAGCCTGATCATGAAACTAGAAACTAAAAATATATTTTATCTATTTCTTAACCCAGAACATAGTAGGAATCAAACTCGATTTTCTTTTCGATAAATATTGATAATGGCATTTAAACCTATTTCGACTTTGCCTACTCTTTTCAAATTAAATTAGTAATTACTGAGCACATGAGTGTGTTAGAATATGCACGGATACAGCTGCTTTCCTTATTCCTCCCAAAGTAGTCAAAGAGGACATAAATTCAACCTTCGGAAGAAATCAAGCGCAGGAACGAAAATTTTACATCATTTCTGAGGGACGTCTGATTCACCGTCGCATATAAATACTTATAAAATCATGAAATGAATGAATTTGAAACAACGATCAAGCTGATTTATTTGGTTGATTAATTAAAATAAAACAAAGAACGATTTCAGTTAGTTCTTCAAGTTTTTGTTAAGACCAAAAGAGGACTTACTTACACTTCGAGTTATTTTGCACATCGACATTTAAAATAATAAATTCACCGTTGCTTCTTACTGTTAAATTTTAAGCCTAGGGTTTGTGTTTTTTTTCCTTTTGCGGGTAAATTCAATCTGAACTTCCCGAGAATATTTACTGTTTTAAATTTCCAACTATATACTGTCACTATAGCACTGTCAATAATTCTTACTTATAAAATACTAAACAAACTTTTTGCCAGCATCTTTAAACATTTACAATAGAAGTGTAACATCATTTAATTAAATTCCCAAGCTCGTTCTGTGTATAGCGTGCATCGGTTCTGTTTTTCAAGAAATGCCTATTCTTATTGGATTTTTTCGCATGTCAGATTCCAATTAGCTGCGAGCATATATGCATGTAACAGATTAACAATACAAAGTGTGAAGAAATACGAATTATTTCGCAGACCTTTTGTCAGAATATTTTGTAGAAGAAGTTCATTGGTGTGCCATTGAAGAGCTCTGGCTTGTTTTTTGAGGTTCGGAGATAATTTACACAGTTTCGCATACGATAGGTATAGTGTTTCATTTTGTTTAATTGCTTATACCCATTACTTAAACCCATTATTAAACACATTTATTAGGCACTTCACCTATTAAATGTGATTAAGGCGATATAATTGCTCTCGCAATATAATTTTCAAAATCTTAAAAAGCTGCCGATATGTAAGAAGCTACTAAAAGATGATTTAAGCAAGCCTTAAGGTTTTTATTATAATTAAGCTCTTGTAATTATTACAAAAACAGGCCTATAAATTATAAAAAAGTGTTTTATTCTCATTGTCTTTTAATCCGCGTTTTCATTAAATTCAATAAATTATATTTATTCACTTCCATAGACTATTATAGTATAAAGTTTACAAGTCGCCGTGGGTTATACAAGAACAACAATGACTTATTGCATTAAAACAGTTATAATAATTGGCTTTATTAATGTTATGTCTTTATTAGGTTTTATATCGTTTTAACAGCTATAGCCCACGGCTGAATGTTTGATTTGCAGATGTTTTTGTTCTTTGATAGGATGCGACGCTCAACGTACTTGGTTACTCTTTCACGCAAAAACGTGAAAAGTAATTAACCAGCAAAAGCTGGTGAAAATGTCTAGTAGGATTTTCACAAATCATGTCAACAAGGACAATAAACTGCTCACCATGTTTCCAAAAGAATGGTGTAATATTTGTTTTAAATATCAATAACTATGTCACCAAAAAGTAAAGTGAAACAAATGCCTAATCACTTCTAAGTATTTATTAATGAAACACCAGTTTCATTTAAAAGCGGCGTCAACAAAAGTGTTGTTATCGAAATTCTTAAATAATAAACCAAATATAAATGTTGTATTTAAAGTTATGTTGTTTATCTGAGGGCGAAGGGCGAGCCCTTTACTCCTTGCGATAGCGGGTACATGCGTCGCTCTAATTCTTAAAGAAAGCGTCACGTTCGCTCCGCCACGCAGTCTCATTCGTGGGCTGCTTATTAATGCTGATAGCATTATTTATTATTTTATTTATATTAAACTAACTGTTTCCTACGGTTTCACCTGCGTCCTGAAGAAATTTCTTCTCGCACCTGGATAGAATACCTATGTGATCACGGGAGAGTGTACTTAGCTTCCTAAAAAAGAAACGATTATTCATTATTTTCGGATCTCTAATCTCGGCCTTTAGGGTACAAACAAAAAACCTTATATTATATTAGTATAGATTATTTTCGCTGGGAGTAATATTTTTTTTAAAACTATACGTGCAGCTACATAGAGTAATGTAAAGTCAGAGTCAAATCATTTATTTCATTTAGGCCTTAACGGGTAAGAACTACCTAACCTAACCATGGTTCCTTTAAAAATATTGTACTGCAGATTTAGGTATTGATACATAGAATAATACGAATGCATACGAAGATCATGTAGAATCTCAAAAAAGGAAGAGAATATAATAATAACAAAAGAAATTGTAAGTAAATGTAACTATCCTGTAATACCGCTAATGGAAAATTAAGAGCTATTAAGACTTTTCTAACGGAAAGAGATAATATCTATTTCGTTGTTTGAAGTCTCATTTTACTACAGGTGTCACAGTTTTTCAAAAAAACTTTACTGACATACAGACACACTCCAGTAACAATCTAATTCGGGTAAAAAATATATTTACTTTTCTTTAAGCAAGACCACACAAGACGTTCATATTTCAAGCTAAAAAAACCCGAATCATGAAACAGCTGCAACAAATAGTTAACTATTAGATAACAACACGGAAACTAAATGGTATTTCCACATTTACAGACAAAATAACGAATACGCTAATATTAATTTTAATGCTCCTATCGTGCAATTCGTGCATGCTCGGTGCAACTCGTAAAGACCACTAATGGCCGAAGGAAAAAACGGCAAAGTGCTACAATTACTGTTAGGTCACAGTAGAGCGACTCATGCGCAGCCAGCGATTATATACACAATTAAAACTACACACACTAATACAACATCTTTAAAGAACCTCTTAGGCCGGGTTGCTCGATTTAACTTTAACTATAACCTAACCTTAACCGGCCGTCAAATGGCCGCCCATTGGTTACACAGCTGTCACGTCAAAAAATTGACCAATGGGCGGCCATTTGACGGCCGGTTAAGGTTAGGTTATAGTTAAAGTTAAATCGAGCAACCCGGCCTAAGAGGTTCTTTAAAGATGTTGTATTAGTGTGTGTAGTTTTAATTGTGTATATAATCGCTGGCTGCGCATGAGTCGCTCTACTGTGACCTAACAGTAATTGTAGCACTTTGCCGTTTTTTCCTTCGGCCATTAGTGGTCTTTACGAGTTGCACCGAGCATGCACGAATTGCACGATAGGAGCATTAAAATTAATATTAGCGTATTCGTTATTTTGTCTGTAAATGTGGAAATACCATTTAGTTTCCGTGTTGTTATCTAATAGTTAACTATTTGTTGCAGCTGTTTCATGATTCGGGTTTTTTTAGCTTGAAATATGAACGTCTTGTGTGGTCTTGCTTAAAGAAAAGTAAATATATTTTTTACCCGAATTAGATTGTTACTGGAGTGTGTCTGTATGTCAGTAAAGTTTTTTTGAAAAACTGTGACACCTGTAGTAAAATGAGACTTCAAACAACGAAATAGATATTATCTCTTTCCGTTAGAAAAGTCTTAATAGCTCTTAATTTTCCATTAGCGGTATTACAGGATAGTTACATTTACTTACAATTTCTTTTGTTATTATTATATTCTCTTCCTTTTTTGAGATTCTACATGATCTTCGTATGCATTCGTATTATTCTATGTATCAATACCTAAATCTGCAGTACAATATTTTTAAAGGAACCATGGTTAGGTTAGGTAGTTCTTACCCGTTAAGGCCTAAATGAAATAAATGATTTGACTCTGACTTTACATTACTCTATGTAGCTGCACGTATAGTTTTAAAAAAAATATTACTCCCAGCGAAAATAATCTATACTAATATAATATAAGGTTTTTTGTTTGTACCCTAAAGGCCGAGATTAGAGATCCGAAAATAATGAATAATCGTTTCTTTTTTAGGAAGCTAAGTACACTCTCCCGTGATCACATAGGTATTCTATCCAGGTGCGAGAAGAAATTTCTTCAGGACGCAGGTGAAACCGTAGGAAACAGTTAGTTTAATATAAATAAAATAATAAATAATGCTATCAGCATTAATAAGCAGCCCACGAATGAGACTGCGTGGCGGAGCGAACGTGACGCTTTCTTTAAGAATTAGAGCGACGCATGTACCCGCTATCGCAAGGAGTAAAGGGCTCGCCCTTCGCCCTCAGATAAACAACATAACTTTAAATACAACATTTATATTTGGTTTATTATTTAAGAATTTCGATAACAACACTTTTGTTGACGCCGCTTTTAAATGAAACTGGTGTTTCATTAATAAATACTTAGAAGTGATTAGGCATTTGTTTCACTTTACTTTTTGGTGACATAGTTATTGATATTTAAAACAAATATTACACCATTCTTTTGGAAACATGGTGAGCAGTTTATTGTCCTTGTTGACATGATTTGTGAAAATCCTACTAGACATTTTCACCAGCTTTTGCTGGTTAATTACTTTTCACGTTTTTGCGTGAAAGAGTAACCAAGTACGTTGAGCGTCGCATCCTATCAAAGAACAAAAACATCTGCAAATCAAACATTCAGCCGTGGGCTATAGCTGTTAAAACGATATAAAACCTAATAAAGACATAACATTAATAAAGCCAATTATTATAACTGTTTTAATGCAATAAGTCATTGTTGTTCTTGTATAACCCACGGCGACTTGTAAACTTTATACTATAATAGTCTATGGAAGTGAATAAATATAATTTATTGAATTTAATGAAAACGCGGATTAAAAGACAATGAGAATAAAACACTTTTTTATAATTTATAGGCCTGTTTTTGTAATAATTACAAGAGCTTAATTATAATAAAAACCTTAAGGCTTGCTTAAATCATCTTTTAGTAGCTTCTTACATATCGGCAGCTTTTTAAGATTTTGAAAATTATATTGCGAGAGCAATTATATCGCCTTAATCACATTTAATAGGTGAAGTGCCTAATAAATGTGTTTAATAATGGGTTTAAGTAATGGGTATAAGCAATTAAACAAAATGAAACACTATACCTATCGTATGCGAAACTGTGTAAATTATCTCCGAACCTCAAAAAACAAGCCAGAGCTCTTCAATGGCACACCAATGAACTTCTTCTACAAAATATTCTGACAAAAGGTCTGCGAAATAATTCGTATTTCTTCACACTTTGTATTGTTAATCTGTTACATGCATATATGCTCGCAGCTAATTGGAATCTGACATGCGAAAAAATCCAATAAGAATAGGCATTTCTTGAAAAACAGAACCGATGCACGCTATACACAGAACGAGCTTGGGAATTTAATTAAATGATGTTACACTTCTATTGTAAATGTTTAAAGATGCTGGCAAAAAGTTTGTTTAGTATTTTATAAGTAAGAATTATTGACAGTGCTATAGTGACAGTATATAGTTGGAAATTTAAAACAGTAAATATTCTCGGGAAGTTCAGATTGAATTTACCCGCAAAAGGAAAAAAAACACAAACCCTAGGCTTAAAATTTAACAGTAAGAAGCAACGGTGAATTTATTATTTTAAATGTCGATGTGCAAAATAACTCGAAGTGTAAGTAAGTCCTCTTTTGGTCTTAACAAAAACTTGAAGAACTAACTGAAATCGTTCTTTGTTTTATTTTAATTAATCAACCAAATAAATCAGCTTGATCGTTGTTTCAAATTCATTCATTTCATGATTTTATAAGTATTTATATGCGACGGTGAATCAGACGTCCCTCAGAAATGATGTAAAATTTTCGTTCCTGCGCTTGATTTCTTCCGAAGGTTGAATTTATGTCCTCTTTGACTACTTTGGGAGGAATAAGGAAAGCAGCTGTATCCGTGCATATTCTAACACACTCATGTGCTCAGTAATTACTAATTTAATTTGAAAAGAGTAGGCAAAGTCGAAATAGGTTTAAATGCCATTATCAATATTTATCGAAAAGAAAATCGAGTTTGATTCCTACTATGTTCTGGGTTAAGAAATAGATAAAATATATTTTTAGTTTCTAGTTTCATGATCAGGCTGGTGGAACCTACTGGCACTCGTAGATATGACACAGTATCTTCTTTACAAGTTTCTGTTGATCGATTTAAAAAAAAATTGAAATAGCTATCACCTTAAAACTCTTGTTTTATTGGAAATACATCCTAAGATGGGGACTTGTAAAATTGGTAAAATTATCCGCGTAGCCTTCAGTGATATGATATGATAGTATGTGGTTTATGAATTTTCAATAATTTTATTTGGAGTTATCAACTTGTTTTTTACATTAGCTATTGTTGAGAGTAATATTTTTTTACTCAAAAGCATTTTTTTTAATTAAGTAGGCTAAACTCATGACGTAAGATTGCCTATATGTGTTTTTGTTGGGTAAAGGAGAAAATCCGGCACTCTGAAGAAAAAAATATATAAGAAATAAAACCTAAGTACCAGTATTTACTTACCAGCACATAAACAGGTAAGTACACCAGGTGAAACTAAATACCTACTAAAATTTATATACTAATTAAAGTATCTACATTCCACAGGTAGGTACTGGTAAATTTAACCGCAACACGGAAAACTTGGCGATGGCTATTATTACAATTTATATTCCTTTATGTGTACTATTATTCATTTAAACTAAATTTAAGATAATATTAGCTACATGAATTTATTCTGTTTTATGTATAAATTGTATATAAACATTAAACATTTATTGATTATTTCAATACTTTAAGTATTGTAAGTCAATTTTAGATGTATGTTTCAAGTCGTCATTTTATTATTAAATAAGTATTTCAGGAAATTGTGATTATTTTTATAGAAGAATGCGTTTGACGACGAGGTTTTCATATGTAATATTATAATAGGCAATAGGCATAGCTTTTTTAAATTGATTACTGCTACCTACTTGATATTTATTTTAAAATTAGTATATTTATAATCATTGATTTTTTTCACGACAACTGACCTACCTACTTATCTCCCGACAGTAGGTAAATAATTGTACAAAATAAAAAATCTGCATCACTACCAAAAATTACATCAGATGAATTTATTACGCTTATTCGTACTAGGAGTACCAAATAAGTAAAAATAATTTAAAAATATTTCTACTAGACTGTTATTAAAGTTAGTTAAAATACTCAACTAACTAGTATGTAGTAGTATATAAACACAAGTTATGAATTTAGAGGCACAAAGCTGCGGCTGACACGCTAGCCTCAATTTGGCGGCGTGAACCAATTACTAGAGTATAGTGTCGCCAACTTTCAGTAAAACGCTGTCATAAAGTGCGATATCCCGCTGCGAGAACGCTTTATTTTCCTATAAAAGCGTTTTATCCACGTATAAAAGCTTAAATCCGCGCGGAGCTTTCTCCCGGCGGCGAGTTGGTAAAAAGAGCATTAAGTCGGTGCGGCAACATGGCCGGGGCACGCCCCGCGGCGCCGCGCGCCGGTTGGCTGGCGCCGGCCCGCCCCCTGCCCCGCCGCCCCCCGCCGCCCCCTGCC